>ONZK01002385.1:58667-72083 GCA_900322385.1 Pharnaceum exiguum | reverse complement strand
GGGGGGTGGGGGGTGGGAGACAGAGGCACGCAGTATAATGTCATGCATGCAGAAAATGATATAGTAGCCTACCTTAGAGATATGGTGGTGGTTGCTTGCAGACAAGGAGTGTATCATTCTCCTTTTTCCAATTGAGCTGTGCGTTAATTTCATCCCGTGAGCTTGAGTACATTGTGACCCCCGAGCACTCCCTTTGAATGGGGATTACACTCGGTTGTTGTTGTTGTTTAGCTTGAGTACTACAGTAGGGAGCATACGCTGTGTGAAGTGTGCCAATTTCCTCTCAAATCTATTGGTGGAACAAGATTTCTGAAACTGAAAGGGTCCTGGAAGAGCAGTCTTTCTTCGAGCATCCAATGGTCTGCTCTTCTATACTCTGTAGTGAAAGAGAACCTTTGTTCCGTATTGAAGTAGGATTTTATGCTGGCTAGTTGTGGCTTTATTATTTATACCTGTAGTATAAGGGTAGGTAATGATTATACTGGCATCATTAGGAAGCCTTTTTGTATATGTGGTAGACACGTTCGTTCTTAAAGAAACCGCTAGCCTTCTCACAGAGCAAGGGACGCTTGAACTGGTCTTAGTCCAAGTGGGACTGTGAAGATTTTTCCAGTATGTGGGCACTTCTGTGTTGCGCAGATACAAGAATGGCTCTACTACTTCTACAGAGGTGGCTACCGGGCTTGGTTTGAGGTTTCCAGCTGGAGCTAGGAATCAAGTTGGTGACGTGAAGAGTTGAAGACACCTCTCTAGTGTATCAAATCTGCTGGTTGATTCAATGAGAATGGATTCAACAACCTCAACATAGCCTTTATCAACATAGCTTTCAACAACATTCAACGATGATAACGTTACAGCTATATAGCCATATGTGCATCAACCAAACACCACTGAGTTTGTAGCGGTTGTTGTTTCTCTTAAATCTTGTTAGAGTTCCAATACCGATTGTGGTACCCAGCACCGAAACAAATCTTAGGAGAATTATGGGCGTGTAGTAAGGAAGAAAGCTTCTCAAGTACCCACATGATCTATTTTGAATGTTTTCTGAGATGATTTCTTGATGCCTGCTTTAACACTGGTACGGCTTGTTGAATCTATAACATATAAGAATTATAAGTTCTGACTTCTGAGCTGGCAGCATTACAAGATGTTCATGTAACCTTGATGATGGCCTTCATTAGTGCCCTGAAACGGGGCTTGATGTGTAAGCAATATAACATAGTGCTTATAACAGTATCCAGCTTTCCTCCTCCTAATTTTTCTTTGTTTTTTCTTAGTCTGTGCGTATGCGTGATTGTGTCTTTGTGTGTGGGTGGTCCTTTCTTGGCGCCCCTAAATGGTCTTCGAAGTGAGGATATGTTGTTGTAGTCTTTGTACTTTCTTGAATATCCTTTGGGGTGAAGTTCACGAGAGAGAGGGAGAGAGAGCAAGCAAGTGGAAGTGGAATCCTGGTCCTCCACCATTGAACTTGTTTAATATGCTTATTGGCTAGACTTCATTTCTTCTTGTGTATTATACTATTATAATCCTTTTTAAACCACAACTTGCTCATCTCTTTACAAACTGTGTTCTTTTGCTTTTACAGGATTTACCTCAGGTTTTATTAGGTAGAGTACAATTTTTGAAAGATGCTCTACTTCTTCCAGCACTTACAAATGGAGATGAGAAGCTCGTACGTGGCCTTGCCTGCTTGATGTCTGAAATTGGTCAGGCTGTAAGTTTCCAGTATCTTTTCAGAAGAATTAATAGCTTTGTTATCTTCCCAACCTTCTTTCATATGTACTGTACTGCGATTAAATATTGTCAGGCACCATCGCTAATTGCTGAAGCAAGTACTGAAGCTATGGGGCTAGCAGATGCACTCTTGAGGTAAGTGTTACTGTTTAGTTGGTTTTTGTTAGTTATCTTAGAAGCCTTGAAACAATCTTTCGCATGAGTTCTAAAAAACAAAAATTTCCTTGTTGCATGACCACAGCATGCGTTCATCCCCCCTCCCCCACGCAGGCCCTTTTTGGTTAGAATGGATTACTTCTTCACATATCCACAAGTGTAGGCATAAGTCAAGTATGTAATGCTAAGTGCTCTCTTGGAGTTTAGTTTGAGCGCTTAAACATATAGTATATGTCATTTTATTTTTTCTTTTGGTCCTTAGATGTTAGGAAAAAGATTGTATTTATCAACAATTTTTCTTTTTGCATGAGTCCAAAAAAAAAAATGTTCTTTTTTGTTGCCTGACCACAGCATGCGATCATTTCCCTCTTCCCCATGCATGCCCTTTTATGGCTGGGAGGGATTACTGTTTCACTTAGCCACAAGTATAGGCATAGCCGCATAGGTCAAGTATTTAATGCTTTCTGCTCTTTGGATTTGAGGTTGAGCACTTACGAACCCTGAGTGTGTAACTCAGTTGGTAAGACTTCTGTGATTCACAGCGGTCCCACATTGGATTCTCCTCAGGGTCACTGGAGGTTTTTCCGGTTGTTAACTTCAGGGGCCATGGGATGAGTTTGGCGGCAAAGTCTAGCTACCCATGTTATCTGAATTTGAAAAATAAAAGGTTGAGTACTTAGGAATGTAGTGTATGTCAAATCTTTTCGTTTTCTTTTTAGTGTTCGGAAAACAAACATAATTTTCATTTAACCCTTTTTCTTGTTTCATGAGTCTTCAAAAAAAAAAACTTTCTTGTTGCGTGACCACACCATGCCTTCATCTTCCCTCCATATGGTTGGAATGGATTAGTGCTTCACATAACCAAAGTATATGCATTCTTATGGCTGATAAGTTAGGGGTTCTTCTCGAGAGGAGAGTTCCTTAACATTTTCTTACCCCGGGAAAAAAAAACCAAAGTATAGGCATAGGTCAAGTATTCAATGCTAAGTGCTCCCTAAGATTGGAGGTTAAGATTTAGGAATATAGTATTTGTCATGTTTATTTTTTTTGGCTCTTTAGATGCAGTGGCGGAGGCAGGATTGAAACTCATTGGGGTCATTATGTAGTACACGATTTTGAATTTTATTTTCTATGGAAATACCATGCTATGTACAACTTTTCAATATTATAACAAATTGATAGATGAAAACTTAAGTGAAAAATAAAATGTTTTATAGATTATGAATGTACAAAAATTTGATTAATATCACGTCCTTTTTGTTAATGACATTTAAAGCGAGTTAAAAAAATTGGGATTTAAAATTATAAGCTAGACATTTAGGCTAAAATAGTGACAAAACTAATTTAAGTTTCTTCCCTTCAAAAAAAAAAAAAACTAATTTAAGTTTCTAAGCAAAGTTATTTAAATGTCACTATTTTTGTAATTTGTAGGCCAAAGATACTTCTCGTGTTCTTTAATAAAAAGAAACAATAGAACACTTGTGTTAGAACAAAAAAAAATAGCATAAATTGGTCTTTCAACATACTAATAGTTGCACTATCTTCTAAGACGTTAAAAAAACACCTGTGTTTTCTGTATTGGTAAAGTAGTACTTCATCCCTATTGCCCTTCCTCCACGGTTATATTCTGTTACAGTATATGGCAAACTTACTTTTCAAGCCGAAACAAAAAAAAATTGCCGTAGATGCTCTATGGAAGATTCGAACACAGATCTATTTCCTGACAGCAAAGTGGCTCTAACTGCTGAGCCACATTTGCTCACATGCTATTTTGTTGGGGTCATTCATTAATATACGTCAGGTATGCTGGGATAAATGCCTATGATTTACGTACAACTTCAAACTTCGTTGGGGTCATCTGACCCATCGAAGTCAACATAGCTCCGCCCCTGTTTAGATGTCATCTTGTCACATTAAAGATAATAATCGTAAAACTACTTTTCTTGTTGCATTTGTTCTAAATAGAAACTTTCTTGTTTTGGATAAGAAATCTTCTTATAAATGTGGGAGGAGAAGCCGTCCTCCCACAATGCCGATTACAAACTAGACCAATTCTTTTGCAAAATAGTAAAAGGTTGGTCTGCAAAGGCTCCCTTGGAATTTGTCCACAAATAAGCGAGAAAAAGTAACTCGATTTCGTGGAGATCTTTATTTTTTATGTTTAAACATTCTTATTGCATGACCACAGCATGCATTTCCCTTCTCCCATGCAGGGCCCTTTTTATGGGTAGAATGGACTAATGCTTCACATAACCACAAGTATAGACCCAGGTCAATTGTCCTATGCTATATGGTCTCTGGAATTTGGGGTTGAGCACTTAGGAATATAGTATGTCGTTTTCTTCTTTGCTCTTTAGATGTTAGGAAAAAAATATTATTCATCCATACCTAAGCTTTACAGGTGCAGTAAAAGAATATAGGAAATACCTTTAATTGAATCTGGTCGAATGGCTTCTTATGGAGGAAGCCTTTCTAGTTGTAAGCAAATGAAGAAAGTGATTATGTCTAGCATCTTGAGTTACATGACAAATAATTTGTTGGAGTTGCTAACAAAATTTGTCCGTTTGCAGTTGTGTGAGATTTCCCAGTGAAGACTGGGACATTGCAGATTCCACATTGCAATTCTGGTATGATGCTCTTTTTTTCTTTTGTTTGCTTGCATACTTTTCGTTTTAATTGGTTGAAAGTTGTGAATTTTTAATATACATTTTATGCTTTTGGAAATATGTACAGTGGCTCCTTTAAATTGTGACCATGGGATCCACCATTATTTATGAAAATTGTGAAGTTAATTTTTTTAATTTTAGCCTAGTAGTTGCTGAAAAAGTCCGTTTCCTATTCTCCTAGATATGTTGCGTTTTGGCCTTGGAGAATGGCGCCCTTGTACTATTGAAAAACACTCACAAAATACTTTTAATATAGTCCCACAAAGATTGGAAAAATCGAGTGTTTCAAATGAATGGCAATAAATGTTTTCAACATTTTATATTTCAGGGGCAGCCTTGCGAGCTTTATCCTTGGTGTTGGTGCGGATGATCGGAATAGAAAGGAGCATTTAAGGGAAGTGTATTTTCCAGTGTTCTCAGCATTACTTGATGCCTTGCTGTTGCGTGCTCAGGTTGTTAGTTCTTCCACTCTTTCCACTTTGAGTTTATATCTTTGATATATCTGGATAGTAAGAGAATAATACGCATTTAAAAGAAACAATTGATGCCTACATCTTCATTAGGTTGTAATTATTGGACAGAAAATTTTAAGGTTGCCTTATACACATGTTTCCTATAAGAAGATCTTAAAATTTCATGGTGTGAACTTTGAAGATCTGCAATTCAGTTGAGCTCCATAAATGGGTCTTAGAGATTCAAGTTCATATGCATGTATTGTTAAGAACATCGTGAAATATCATGGTGTGAAGATCTGCAATTCAGTTGAGCTCTGTAAATGGGTCTTATAGACTCAACTTCTCTATCCTGTTTTTTTTTTATTCCGGGGTGGAGGGGGGTGAGCTGGGAAGAGAGCAAAGGGACATCTTTCATTCTTGTTCTATGATCCTTCCTCCTCCGTTTTTATAATATATATATACTACATACCATATGCATGCCTTTCCTCTCATCTGAACCACATTTCTTTTTAGAATGATTCCCTTTATTTTTAGAAGATAAGAAACAATTATATTGATGTAGGAAGAGGACGAGGCGTCCTGCAAAAGAGTAGTCACAAAATAGACCAATTCCTGTGCAAGGTAGTCAAAGTACATACGAGAGTCCCAACAGATTTCCGCAAGGAACCAGGAAAAGTAGCCCGGTAGCCCCATCCCAAAGGAAGTCTGGAGAATATGTAGAATATGCCAAAGTAGAAGAAGAATTTTAAGGAAAACCTTCCAATACTTCTTTTAAGGATTTTTCAATACTTCTTTTAAAGATATCCCATACAAGATGTCCAGTGCCTATGAAGTTGAAAGAGTTATATCCATCTATGATCTTTAGGTGATTGTGGACTATAGCATAATGGCTAAGAAAACCTTCCAATACTTCTTATTTTTGGTGAAGTTGTTGGAAGTCAATACTTCAATACAAATTGGTCAATCTCGAAAACAACCTCTCTATTTTAAACAGGGGTAAGGTTGCGTACATCATGACCCCAAGCACCCCCCTTGAATGGGGATTTACACTCGGTTGCTGTTGTTGTTGAATTACCTCCAAGAGGAACACCCATTTACGTATTGTTTTATCTTTCAATATATCATTTACATGATAGATGTGATCATGCATGGTCGCATTTAATCACCATATATATTCATTCATATTAAATTGGTGGTATCTTTACTATTATATAGAGAAAAAACAGAGAAAGAGAGCGTTGATTAACTACCACAACAAATTACAAACTTTTATGACGTGGTGTTATGAACCTCCTCTGGGTAGGATCTAGTCATGGGTTTTAGACCCTAGAGAATGTGTTTTGGATTGTGGGGAAGGCAGACTCGTCCTTGACAGAGCCCCCTTAGAGTCCTTGACTCACTATTTTGTTTGAAGTAATTGCTTACCTTTTTCATTGCATTAAAGACAGCCTTATAAAGGCTTATAGTGACAGAGTACAACCTATAAAGGATCTTTACTAACATAGGAAGAATCCTAAATTAAAAATACCTATCTAATTAACATTTTTCTGAAATCCTAATGAAATAAAGATCTAGCTAAATAAGGAAACACAATGACTATTCTTGTTGTCTTCTTGTCTTCTTGATCTTCTCTATTATTGTAAGCCATATCACGTGGCAATGTCCTATTGGTCGATGTAAGAGTTAGTTAGATAATAGTTCTTAATTATAGAAAGTGTAGAAAAAGAAAAAAACAATTGAATCAGTTCTGTACGTAATCCAAAATTATTATTCAACTTACCTCAATTATGGAATAAGTAATTGTTAAAATCTAAGTAATAAAGCCTAGATACCCATGTTATCTTAAGGGCATGTTTAACCCTTGGACTTTGTAGAGTATGAGAAAAGTGACACATCATAATTGTTTTGTTTAGATTCTAGTTATACTTTGTACTTTATTAGTTAAACTCACATAATATTTATGGATAAATGAATTTTTTAAAAGGAAAATGCATGTGGGTCCCATGTAATTAGTTCATTGTGAGTACAAGGAAAATGGATTTTAAAACTCAACTTTATACTCAAGTATGAAGGTTATACTCTTCTTTAAACTCACTAAAGTACAACAAATAAACATGCCCTAATTTTTTTTGTTAAAATCTAAGTAATAGAATTTTTTGGCACTAACTTGGGAAATGAATATTTGAAAAGTTTGTACGGATACAAATGCCATATCTATCACCGCACAGGTAATGCACTAGTCTGATCAAATATTCTATATCATTACCCCCCCAAAAAAGAATTAGTCTCCATTATTACTGATAACGAATATTCTGACCATAATGAAGTTTAATTACTGTTGCTTTTGTCATCTTCTTTCAAAAGTGGAAACTGGTACCATAATTACCAATTAAGGATGGACACATATATAGGCTATATATGGATTTGATGGGCTAGCTCTTTTCATTTTCTGTCGGCGGTTTGTCTTGTAATATTTGTCTTGTAATATTTTTTATTATTAAGGTCGTTATTGAACTGTATTTCATTGGGACAAATGGTTGCTTGCTCTGCTGTTCTAAATCATAATATCTATGTGCTTCTTCGACTCAATTGTTTTTTTGCTTTAACACACCTTTATCTTGTGTGTATTGATGAAAATTTACTGTCTTGTGATGACATTCTAGTGTAGTGCATTGCACTGCACCTTGTATGGTCTGGTATTTCTTTTATTGGCGACGGTTCTTGTGTGCTACACCTACTTTCTTTAGTTTAGGGTCAGCCATTCATATATTGATGAAATTAATAGGTTGATGATTTAAATTATGATGATGGAGGAAGCAGTGAGCTGCCCGATGGTCTTGCAAATTTTAGAGTAAGCTTGGCGGAATTATTGGTTGAAATTTGTCATTTCTTGGGATCTGCCTCATATGTTCAAAAGGTAATTGATTTACCTGTGCTATTCATTTGGGCATTTACTAGTTTTGTTTGTGGTATGTGGATATATTGTGTTCTTTTGCTTGTATACAAAAAAGTGGTTCTGCAGAATATGTTGTGATATATTTCTGTGGAAGTGTACTCGTCACCCTTCAAGAAGGCATAAAATACAGTTGAGTACATAATAATAAATTCTGTAGACATTGCTCAGAATCTAGCACCTTAGTGACTTCTGTATTTGGAAGTGACTTGCTTGCTGGGAATCTGGATGTGCAGTTCCTTAACAGACTTTTTTGTCACCCATGTTGTATGATGAAGGTCCATACTTATTAGCATAGTGATATCATGGATTATTAATCTTGAAGTAGAGCAGTATTTGACAACATTTCAAGGTTTTCCGCGCCGTGGCTGTAGTGCTCAGACATAGGCAACTGTGCACTGTATCTCAATGATGCTCTAGTAGTGGAGATTGGTGGGTTGGTCATAGTAATGGTGTACTATCACAGAATTTGCAGCGCCGCATAGTTTTCCTTCTGTGGCACAAAACTTAAAGATTTTATATAACAAAGGTGATAAGAAAGAGTTCTTTCATCTAAGTGACTGAGTATTACTTGCTTTTGAACTTGTAGAGTTGAGGATGTTGGACCATTGTCTCACAATCAACTGAATTTTAAGGTTGATACTTGTACCAGTTTGAGAATGCAGATGTATTATGCTAGTTCTACTTCCAAAAGGTTTTTTTAGGTTGTTTTGACGTATCATGCATGTAGTAGCACTTCAACCAAGTTCAATTGGTTGTATGATACACATTTCCACCTTTTAATTTGAGGTGACTACAGGTCTTTGTGGGTGATTGGATGTCAGGAATCTTGCCAATTTCATGGAAGGAAGTAGAAGCTAAGTTATTTGCTCTCAATGCGGTGAGTAGTTGTGACATGCACACTGTTGTCATGTGTTGTTCCTGTTCATTTTACTCTATGTAAAGGCTTCTGTTAGTTTAGTCTTTGTCTGTGTTTCTTTTGCTGGCCTTTCGACAATTTGAAGTTGAGAATAATCAAAATATATATGCACATACTTTCCTATGAATCTTGGTCATACAGTGGATCATTTTTGTTTATCTGTCACAGTCTCTCACCTACCATATCACAATAACTGAGCTCGAAAGATTGTTTTACGGGGAACAATGTATTATTCTGGATTGTCTGTTCATCTATTATGATAATTTTACTTGTTTGATTAAACCACTATGTGCAGTCAAACTGGTTTTGACTTTTAAATCCTTTTTCTTTCCTCCTTCGCAGGTCGCTGAAGTGGTTGTACAGGATGGCCAACATTTTGACCTTGGCGTTATCATGCGTTTGGTGGCATTATTATCCAGCGGTGCTTGTAGTGAGCCTACTGGATTCATGTGTACTGTGAGTTCTAACACATTTTGAGCTTCGTAACCAATCTATTGATTAATATCGGAGATCTGTTTTTAAAGACTTCGTTTTGTACCATGGTTCACTTATTGTAGGTATGCAGATCACTAGCTGATGTTATTGGTTCCTATTCTAAGCGGATATCTTCTCCTCAAACTGATGCTAGATCTCTGCTGTGAGCTCTCTTACTTGATGGTGCAGGAGTGCCTGGATTACTTGATTTACTCATGAATTCTTTTCTACTTTCTCATTTTATTTGTTTTTCATCTGTTGTGTCATTCACTTTTGTGTATGTGCTGGTGCCCGAAGTTTTACAACTTTGTTGGCTCTCAATTGAGAATCAATCAAACGTATCATCAAACAATTTACTATTCTTGAAATAACGTGAAATGGCAGAGAAATATGTTTCAAAGTTTGTGCTGTTTGGAATTAGCTTTCTTGTGTCACGAGGCTGCATCTGTGAACATCTGATGCTCCCATCTTGCCTTGTAGAAGTCTCTTTAAATGCATTTGGTAACATTGATGTGATGTTGATTACAATAAAATAGTGCCAGTTTAACAAGGCTGTCTGGTTACTTCTGCTAATAGTCGGAAACTGATATTTATTGTAATTTGCATTATGCAATTGGTGTATACTCAATTGATTCATTCATCAGTTCGCTTTTTGAAACAATCTTATTTCCTTTGACTATCTAACATTCTTAAGTTAACTAGTGCTCCGCTTTCGTTTTTGTTGGCTTCACCTATAAGATATAATAAATATTTGTACTTGACACGGGTTCCCTGTTTTCAGATTGTTTCTTGCTGCAGGGATGTCACAGCCTGCTTCTGCTAGTGCTTGTGCTTCAGCTTTGCATAAAGTTTGTGAAGATGCTTCCTCAATAATGTTTGCGCCCTCAAGTTTGGAAATTCTAATCTGGATCGGACAGGTGAGTCATGTATATTGATATATTTGATTGTGATTTTTCCTTCACATGCAATTGATAATATCTTCTGATGATTACTTTATGTGAGATTGTGAGTGTATGGCTTGGCTTTCTGTGTCTTCTATTTGTTTGTTTTTTCTTTTCTTAAAACAAAATATGAGGGAAATGGTGGAAGCAGTCCCTTTTATACACGGTAAGTATCTAATACAAGCAAATCTAACGCAACAGATTTTTTTTTTTTGGAATCACTGAAGCAAATTATTCTTGCACGATCATAGTGTAATCTGGCCAGGTCAAAGAAACTATTGATTAACTGGGCACTTGCTGTTTGAAATTTAAGAGAAGATCTCGTAGTGCTCTTTCTCCGGATACTTGTGTGTTATGTAGGGTGGTGCAGAGACTTCATCTGTTCTCTTCTTGCATTGTGACTTTGCATGTGTCTTATGGACTAAGTTCTTTGGTGTCATGGGGGAGCATTGGGTTTGTCCATCATCTATACTAGAGTTCTTGCAAATCAAGTATATGTCTTTTAGGAGGGATAAGTAGAAGAAGGTATTATGGCAAAGCGCATTGATGGCAATACTTTGGAGTATTTGGCTTGAACAGAATGCGAGAGTTTCCCCGCGGAGTACTTCCTGTGTTTTGTCACCTGATTTGCTTTGGGATCGAGTCACTTTTCTGGCTTCCTTGTGGACCAAGGCCACTGGAGCTTTTGTAGGCCAACCTTTGAGTGTTATACTAAGGAATTGGTCTAACTTGTAATTGTTCTTTTAGGAGGACGGCTTGTCCTCCATATTCATCAATGAAAATTTTCTTATCTAAAAAAAGATCTTTGGTAATGTCATAGTCATACACTGATCAATAGAATCAGTGAAATTGGAATTTGGTTTGTAGGTAAGGTCGAAGGGCATTTTTTTTTCTTTTTTTTTTAATGATTGAAAAGCTGGATGGACTTTAAGGCGCTTGTAAAGATCTCCAGGAACATCTCTTGGGTGGAAAAGTGGTTGTCTGTTCCTTCTTTAACTTAACCCCTTGTGAAATCGAGACATCACAAGTGACTACTGCCCTTGTCACTCTTGTGTACCCTTGGAAATCTGTCTCACAGGCTGCTTCAATTGTTCTCCTGCTAGTGAAATTCAAATCTGGGATGGTCTTAGAATCCTGTTATGGGAGGATACTTTGAGTCTCTCAGAAATGCAGGGGGATGAAGCTTTGTGTTTCTAGTTCTGTAATTGTTCCAGGTATCCGCTGTACATGATGCTTATGTAGTACTATTGTCACAGCGAGAAGGAGTTAGTTTCTTTGTTGGTTGTTCTTGATCATGTGAACCTCTGTGGTAATTTGATAAACGAAAGGGTATGGCTAGAAAATACTTCTGGTGAACTTTGTTATTTCCAAGAAACAAAAGGCTCCTCTTAAGATGAAATCATTTGTGTGGAATATGACCTTTGATTCATAAGGTGCTATCAAGACTCCTGATATTTTGTTTCTTGGATGGCAATGTCTTTGTTTTTAAGCGCTTCTTGGTTGTAATACTATATCTTTCACCTTGGAAATAATAAAGTAGGAGACTTGGAGTTGGATAAGTAAGTCGATCTTTAGAATTTGCTTCTGGGACTGTAGCCGTTTTATTTTTTCTTTTTGTTTCCTACCACTCTCGCTGCTGTCAATGATCTTTTGCCCCCGAAAATTGGTTCTCTTGCTAGTTTTATATGAATTAGGATTACAAATTTAATTGGGTTGCACAGATCAACTGTATTTCAATCAAAATTGTGATGTGCAGTAATTTGTTCTTATTTCCTTTTTTTGAGAGGATATTCTCGAACTCACTAAACAAACAAATTTTTCTGATCTGTTGATTGCCTTCCATTGACTGGACAATTAGCCACAGAATACAAGTCCCTGTTGATTGCCTTATCAAAAGCCACCTGAAATCTTTCCAAGACAGGTAACTTCAATAAATCTACTTTTTTCTTTCCCAAATGGGCAAGATCATGATTCACAAAATTGGGTATAGAATTACACACCCCCTTTTTTTTCTTCTGATTTATCGCGTAATGAGTATTTTCATCATAATTTACTTGTGTAAATCAGTAATTTGAAAGCCTGGTAGTGGATGATGGAATGGGTGTTCTGTATCTAGGTTTTGTTTATTGGTGATACACAGAAAAACTTAGCCACACGCCCACACTGCCACTACTATTGTTTACTGTGGTTGAATAGATTACGTTCTTTTGATTTCAAGTTCCTGCAGTTGTCCCTGCACTATTTCCCAATTTGTGAAGTCCCTTTTCTTTTCTTTATCAACTGCTGATCTACAGTTTAAAAGATTGCTTGAAAATAGGATGGCTTTGCTGTATTATGGTGCATATGATTGAAACTCTGTACTCTGCCCAGTCTTATTCCTTGAGAATTTAAGATATTGTTTATATTCATTTGCTGTTTTAAATTACTTTTTACTTTTGAGCGTAAATTGTGTTAGCATCAAAATGATAAAAACTGTTTATATTCAAAAACAAAAACAGAAAGATAGAAACTAAAGTATCAAAATCTATTTCCTTGTCGAAGTGGACATTGTTTTTGATTCGACGTGTTCCTCTTATACCCCTATCACAATCTGCAAATAGACTCTGGCTGCCACATATTTTTTGTTTTGTTTTTTGTTTCAATAAAAAATAATTAAGAAACAACATCGCTTTGGAAATAGATGTTTTCCTAGCTTAAGGAGATTACAGTGCCAATTCCGCTGGATTACAGTAAGGGTATAATCTTTAAACGCCCCTTCAGACTTAGCCCACAAAGAAGCCAAAAATTCCACTCTCAACCATATGTAATCAATGGAATGACTAGCCTTTGCAAAAAAAAAAAACTCTCGTACAAGTAAACAAAAAAAGTAGTGCCAGAAGCTACCTGAATGTTCTCAATTTCTGCAGTATAGAAGGAATCAAATTATGGTAAATCATATGGTACATCATGGTGTACATAGTAACATAGGCACCACCTTTGTATGCAAGAGAGTTTTTTTTTCTTTTTCCTGATAGAGATTTTTTTTATTGAAATAATCGGAGGACAAGCCGTCCTCCTGCATGGACAGTTACGAGCAAAATGGGATTCGACTCTCATTTCTTCTATTTTGTTTTGGGTG
>ONZK01002385.1:39650-55452 GCA_900322385.1 Pharnaceum exiguum | reverse complement strand
GGGGGGGGGGGGACTCATGCTTGCACACTCAACAAGTGTTTGTTACAATTTTCTTATGCTTTTGATTTGTAACATACCCTTCTTGAATTTGTGCCTTAAACATGCTGTCATAGTTCTCTTTGGGAATCATATAGCACATCTTCCGTCTTTGTTTGCTTCAATATTTGTAAATACTTTGTCAGGATCGGGACAGTGCTTGGCCATCTTGCTGCGCATTTGTCTGTTGGATCTGCTGCTGACGCTCCAGTTCCTCCCTTGTTGAGCATCTTTTGGCCCATGATGGAGAAACTTTTTAAATCAGAACACATGGAAAATAGCAACTTATCAGCAGCTGCTTGCCGAGCTCTGTCTCAAGCTATTCATTCATCAGGTAATGCTCTCTAAAATGACAACTTCATTCCTTTCCACCCCTCACCCTCTTGGGGATGAAAGAACATAAACATGCATGAAATGGTTATCCATGCTTTATGTATCAGTTTCATTTTTTTGGGAATTAAGGCTATGTTTTTGTTGTTCTCGTCAGGGATACATCTTACGACCGTACTGCCCACAGTTTTGGACTGTCTGTCTACAAACTTCTTGTCATTTCAAGGTCATGATTGTTACATCCGGACAGGTAACTATCCTTTATTAGAGGATTTGTTGGTCAGGTTAAGGGTATCCTCGATTAAGTTTGGACTTCTTGAGATTTGTACGTATATGTACGCCAGGGCTTATATGCTGTTATGAATCATTATGTAATTAATGTATCAAAACACCAAGTTTAATAAGAGCAAAGATCAAAAACATCAACCCAGTGTAACCCCATTCAATGTGGGTGTTGCGTGTCAAGATGTACGCAACCTTCCCCCTGTTTCAAAAGACAGGTAGGCTGTTTCAGAATTCATCAAAGCTCATTGCAAAAAAAGGAAAAAAGTTCCTTTTCTAAGGTTGAAGATATCTGTACGAGGAGCGGTCAAAGTCGGGTACATGGCCCGAAATATAGTTTCGGGTTGGTACCTGGACTTGCGGGTATCTATTGCTCGTACCCGTACCTGACCCAAGTATTTTCAGGTACCCGGATTCTGGGTGCCCAGAATTATCGGGTTGGGTATCGGGTACCCGTTTTCTCTTCTAAAACAAATCTCTTTTGAAACAGCTGTCGCACAACACTAACTGGGTTATGAGCTGATGCCTACAACAGCAGTCCCCTAAGTCGCCCCAACAAAACAACACCATACGTACACACCAGATTCATCTACCCATGACCGACCACCACCTTCAACACACACCTCGTTCCGCACCCCACTCTGTTACTTTACTCCATAGGCCCCTCAGATTTATAAAGGGCGAGGTTGTCTGATGGGCAGCGTGTCTCACAGCAAAGGAGCAAAGAAGATTGAAGGAGGAGCTTGAGTGAAGATTAAGAGGATTAGAGTGACTGAAGATGCGCATGTGGTGGTGGTGGTTCTCCGATGACTAACTTAATAAGTGGGTGGTGTTGGGTTAAGTAACAGGATATAGAGTGAGATGTCATTTGGGAGGGGAGGTTGAGATTTGACTATTTGAGATAGGAAAGGCCAGAGACTCTTAAGAGTATATGCGTTTTAGTTAATACTAAAGACTTTTTTTTTGATAAACTGTATATGTTTGCGTATCGGCTTTAAAAAAAAAAGGGTCATGGGTACCCGCAGGTACCGGTTCCCGACCCTGAAAATAGTTTGGGCAATCAGGTGGTCAGGTACCCGTTTACATTGTCCGGTTTGGGTACCCTAAGTTTTCAGTTTGGTCAGCGGGTTTTCGGGTTCTTTAAACTGCCTTAATTGGCTAGATCGTATCTCTTTGGACAGGCCATGAGACATAATATATTCGCTTTCATAATTTTAATTTTTTTAATTGGTAAAATCATGAACTTGATAAATTTAGTGTCTTCTGATCTTGAAATTCAGGTTGAGTTTCTTATCGGACTAAGTGTACTGCTGCTTTTACCAGCTTTGTCTTCTGTTTCTAGAAGCTACTTAGCCCGGAAAGCTTTCGCTTCATTTGTTTTTTTGGCTACAAGCCACTAATGCCCTCCTTGGGCGTGTGCAATATAATAACTTATTGTCATCAATTTCTATCAGGGGTTCAATCTCTTCCAACTCTTATACCCTGGTGAAATTTCATTGTTGCTTTTTCCTAATTGATTTATCTTAATTAGAAGACTGAATTCTACGTTGTTATCTCTGTTAATTTCCCAAACTTGTAGACATTAGGATGGACAAAAGAGAGCTTATCTCTTATCGGTTGAGCGGATCACTTTAATCAGCCTGTGTGTTTCAAAGTGTTGCTCTCTGTTCTTCTTGTTCTGAGCACAGATCGAAAAGGTTATCAGAGATTAATCTTGGTTAGGGGATTGGAGTTGGGATAGGCTATGTTGTTGTTGGGTTTGAGTTGGGAGATGTTGTGTCGGTCGAAAAGCGAGGGGGTTTGGGAAACTTGGTCTCTAATTTCCCTAGTGAGGTAGTGGGTCTGGTGGTTTCTGTCGGAACCAGATGCATTATGCGTCGTGCCACTAAAAGAAAATGTGACTCACAGAATAATGGTTTGGAGATTGTACGTCAACTCTCCGGCTCCCTGTTTCATGAGTTGCACGTTGCAGATATCTTTGTACTTCAGAAGGGATCCATATGATTACAAGAGCGTGTCGGCAATGATTTCGTTATTAGAATTTCTTCCACAAACTAACTTCACAGTAGAGTTGAAGCGGGGTAGAGATTTGAAAGGGGTTAGTTGCTGACATTTTAGTTGGAGGCCTTTATTAGAGCATCTGTTTGGCTAACTTTTATATGGAGGGCAAAGGTGCCACGCAAAGGTAGAAGTTCTGATGTGGACTTTGGTCTTAGGTAAACTTAATATTAACAAAATGCTTCAATGCATGGGATTTGTCTCCGGACATTTGCATCATATGTTGACAAAAGTGCGAGGATGGCACTAACCTGTTTCTTTGAGGCTCGGGGGTTGGCTGGTTCTTGTGGCTAGAGTGGTATGCGTGGACGTTCAATAGACTTTCTCACTTGGTGGAGAACCTTGGATAGGGTGGCTTTCTTGGCATTTTTTGCTCCTAGGCATCTGGTTAGCACTACTATTATGATTACACAACAAAATTTCGGGAGCTTGGAACTCTTTCTGGAGAGGACTTCCCGTCCTCTTTTCTTCAATATTTTTAATTTTCCTTGTCCAGAAAAAACATTGTCGACCTTAATTTGTAGGAAAATTTTCATGCCCTCTTTAATTGCATGTGGTTATTTCCTATTCAATGATACTTAGTTGGGCTCAGCTTGGCTATATGATTGTAAACGACTTTCAAATGATGATGGTCTGGGTTGGAATAAGTTTAGAATTGTGTGTGATGAGAATTAGTTGACTAAGTCTTTCTGCTTGGACAAATACTACCGTAGCCCAGTAACTTGATGTTCAGGCAGCATGGTGATCCATATTTTGGCGATTTGCTAAGTTTGACATTTTCAATTATGCTTGAGAACATCAGAAGACTTGGATTTTTTTTTATTGGTTGAAAACACGTGTTAACCCTTTGAAAATTGCTTAGTCTACTATAATTACTGGTATTTTCCCCATGATACATATTGCATTTTCAAAATATCCTGAAAATGTGGTCGTGCATCTTTCTCAGCGTCTGTTCTCATTGAAGAATTTGGTCACAGAGAAGAATGTGGGCCTTTATTCATCAGCACTTTAGAGAGATTTACCAATGCCTCATCAGTTGCAGCTTTGAATTCTTCTTACATATGTGACCAAGAACCTGATCTAGTGGAAGCTTATGTCGGTTTCACATCTGCTTTTGTTCGTGTTTGTCCAAAGGCATACTCTCTCTCTTACACTCTCATAATCTATTGCCTTTTGCTCTTCCCCTGAGGTTTAAGGACATAATCTGCACATCATGTCAAGTTTCCTACTTTCAATGCGTTTTGCAGAAGGTACTGGCTGCATCAGGTTCTCTGCTAGAAGCCTCTGTACAGAAGGCAGCAATATGCTGTACAGCGATGCACCGTGGTGCTGCTCTTGCTGCAATGTCATACATGTCTTGTGAGTTTGATATTTCTTGCTTTGGTTTGATTTCTTTCTATGACATTTTTATGTTTGGAGTGATCTACTCTAAGCATTACTTCATTTCCTGTTTCATTGATTTTGTACCTTTCTTTTCCTGATCTTTCTTTTTTGTTTCCTTTTCATTTCCCATTTCTTTCTTCATTTATTCTTTTACAGCACAACTTTCCAAAGTAATGTTAGTATGATTTGTAATTTTTTCAAAGAAGTAGGTCACTGTTTTTGTTGTTTATGTTTGGTGTGGACAAGATCGCATTCTCTGTCAGTATAACGTAGATGCTTTAACTAACCTTGTGTGAATAATGTATCTTCTTTTTCAGTGCGAGCAGTGGAGGTAAAGATCCCTTCTTGCAATTTTTTTTCTTTCTTTTCACTCCCTTTCTCTTCTATTTTGTAATAGGTTTTCTGGAGGCCACGTTGATCTCCCTATCTGATTGTGTGACTAATACTTCTGAAAGAACATTCAGTAGTGTTGCTGTTCAAGTAGTGTCCAACAGTGGTGAGGGCCTCATCTCCAATGTAATTTATGCTCTTCTTGGAAGCTCCGCTATGTCAAGGGTAAGCAGTCTAAGTACCCAACTGAAGAAACAGTCTGATGATGATCTTGATTATTAGAAAAAGCATTGAGCAACAATTGTGATGGAATCAAAATTAAAAGTGTGGACCTTTCAGAATTTATCTCATACTTGACCAGACCACACCAGGAAAGCTCAGGAATTGGGAAGGGATGATTAAAGGACATATACGTTTTCCATCAAACTAAAATAATTTTTCAAGTATTGCCATCTTCCCGAAATATTGCTAACTTCCTTACTGGGATGTCCTTAAGTGAAGTTCCCGTTTCTCTTCTATAATTCATCCCATTTTAGTTTCTGCGCTCACTTACCTCTCCTCTTTACCTTCCACCCTAACCCCTGTGTTTTCCTTGTCACCATTACTAACCGATACCACCACCACAACAACATTATGTTCCTCTCTCTTCCCACATTCTCACCAACTTGCCCCTTCACACGCCCTCTTCCATCGTCATTTTCTTCCTTAAGGTACCGCAGCTGTGATATCTCCATAACCACCGGACACCTTCTCTCCCCTCTCTGCCTCACTCTCCTCTCATGATTGATGTCTGGCAGCTATATCGTTTGCTTGAGGCTGGGTTTGGTAAATGATCTGACAATGGCTGTTGATTGAGTGGTTTAGGAGGCTAGTGTTAGGGAGCAGGGTGGAGGGGTGACTATGGGACTTCATTTTTGGTGGTGGTGGGGAGGGTGGGGTGAGTAGGTGGTAGCGGCGAGGACTGAGAGAGTGAGTGTAAGATAGGGAGAGAGGTAGAGTAGAGTAGAGTAGAGAAAATTTGTTGGGATAGTGGCCGGGTGAGGGCTCATGGCTGACTGTAAGAGCTGAAGCTGATTGAAGGAATGTGGAAAAGGTAGAAATGGCTTAGGCGTGGTAGAGATAACTGGATAGTAGGTGGTGTCTGAGGAGAGAGAAAATGAAACGGCATAATGTTGCTTTTCTGAAGCTCCGTGCCAAAGCCCAATGCGAAATTGCGAATTTCTTTAACTAGTGAGAAAACCAACTCGGACCAGAAACATAGATGGTACTGGAATAGAATTTCTCGAATCTAGGACCGGGCTTGGATTGGCCTGGTCTTTAACTCAGCATTACGGTCCTTGTTTCTTTAATCCTTTCTTATACCCATAATGTTGTTTCTTTCCAATCAATTTGCAATTTTTTGGCTGAAATTAGGCAGCAGCCGCTGGAGTCATTATTGTCCAATTGGTCAAGTTTATTCAACCAGATATCCCTCACTTTGCTAATTTGTAACCCCCCCTTCTTCCCTGTGCGCAGTTGCAAAAGGCCCCAACATACTAGGCCCCAAAGCAACACCACTATAATTACCCTGTAGGAAATGGAAACAATAGAAGGGGTGCATCGTGACACAATTTTCTTTGTGTACCATTTGAAATGTAGATTTAACTGATGTGTGTGCTTTTTTTATCTCATTAGGTTCACAAGTCTGCCACAATTCTGCAACAGTTAGCTGCATTTTGCTGTTTAAGTGAAAGAACATCTTGGTCCGCTGTAGTTCGTTGGCAATCTCTGCATGGCTGGCTGTACTCTGCGGTAATTTTCTCCTTCCCCTCCCTGGTTTTCTATTGTCTCTTATTTGTTACTATCAGAAAGGAAAATTTTGAGTAGAATATGTTAGTTGTTAATAGATCTGGGAGAAGATACTCATTTTTTTTTTTGCTACCTTACCCTCTTTATCTTTGGGGGAAAATATGTGAGTGGGCATTCGTTTGATTGTTCTCTCTTTTTTTTTTTTTTTTGAGTAACCAATGAACAAGCATGTATTTTCATCTATGGCTTACAGAGACTTCTCATTACTATTTTGCAATGAGGTGATGGCCATTCATGTTTTCAAGTTGAACTATCAATTTATTGATTTGATTCTGTAATTCATTAAAGTTGACTTTTTTTTAATAAGGTTGCTGTAAAAAATTACCAGCGTGACCTTGAATGTTAGAGCTGTGAGGAGACTTTCACTGTTTCAATATTCCCCTTGGCTTCCAGTTTTGTTGATGAAGTTGATACACTCTTGAGGATAACTGATTTTTTTCTTCCCCGTTTTTCTTTATGACTGTGTCTTATGTGCAAGTTGTTATTTATTTCAAAACATGTTGGTTGTTGTCCTTCGGACCAAACCTGCTCTAATATGATCTGGTACCAACAGGTTCATGGACTGCCTGCAGAGTATTTGAAGCCAGGTGAAGCTGAAACTTTGGTGGTGAATTGGCTGAAGGCCTTAGCAGCTGCAGCCACAGATTATCTTGAGAGTAAAACATCCAATGGAGTGATAACAGATTATGGGCACATGCAAGGTAAAGGTGGGAGAACACTGAAACGTTTGGTGCGTGAATTCGCAGACAGTCACCGTAATATACCAAGCTATTCTTGAAGTGGCCAGTGATGTTTTTTGTTGAACTCCGGCCTGTCAGACCTGGATTTTTACCCACAGGTTGAGTCATCCTGTAGATGTCATACTTGTTTCCAAATAACACTTCCGATGGCACTTATAGGTCCTTTGCGGTCATGAGTTGCAAAATGAAGCAGAAATCCTGCCATTGCCTGCTTTCGGATCTTTGTACAGTTGGCGCATCCCAATTTTGACGTGCTCATCAAATCTTAATGGTATCACATTCAGAAAGGTTACTATTTTTGTAGGTCTGATGGAGATGTAGTTTTGGCTTCTAGGTCGTTGTGAAAAGCATTATGGAAGGCTGTGTACATTATTTGGCCACAACGAAAGGCTTTGGTTATACCATGCTTGAGCTTCTGCGATTTTTTGTTGAGGAGAAGCTTCTAAGTTGATATAACTAAGCTGGCTGTTGGCAATTTATTGGACGATCTCTTTTGATGTGAGGGGATACCTTTCTTCGTTCTGCTGGCGCAAGTTGAGTGCACATGAATGTTTAGAAACAAATGTAATTATTGTACTACTTGATCGTGGATTAATCCAGGTGATAATAAAATGGCAGCATTTTTCGTCTTAAAGTACCTTGTTTTAATTTTTAGGATGGCCTCTCGTCTTGGCGGTGGTACGTGATGAGGGGTTATAAAAATACGGGTTAGTATATCATGCCAAAGAATTGGACATCTTTTTACAAGTTTGTTTTCGCATAGCTAATACAGTACCTGACCTTGAAAGTTAAAAGTTTACATGATTACTACTTTATTTTTTTCATTTGGATGAATGATCTAAATATATTTTAAAAACATATTATAACAGAAATAATTGCTAATTTGAAAACAGGAAATTAAGTACAAATCAAGTAAAAATAACTTAAAGCACACAAAGATCTGTTCAAAAATAACTTAGAAAATTGCTCTGTTCAAAGATCTGTTCACTTAAGAACACAAAGGAGGAGCAAATAAAGATAACACAATTTTCTTTGACACTCAAACTAGTACTCCGTACTACTTATGTTTGTTTTTGTTGTTCCATTTTAATTTGGGCACAATATTTTAGGAGAGGGTTAGTTTTTGAAGAGTTTGTGGAACTGTGAAGGGAGAGTGTGAGAGAGGGGTAGCTAGAAAGGGCAAAAGTGTAAAAAAAAAAATACTAAATAAGGAAATAGGAACAACAAATTGAAATGCCCAAAATGGAATTTGGAACAACAAATCAAAACAGATGAGTATGATATAAGTACAAAAAATTTATTTCCCTCGTGTTTTATGTAACGAAACGATTCTCCTTCCATACACTGTAACTAAGGCTTTACTTATTGTCTAATGGAGTATATAATACAAAATAACCTTATATACGGATCAAGGAAGATGATGAGATTTATTCATGCACTTGAACGTTTGCCCTTTCCTAAACTCGATCGCCTTCGTCCTATATAACGGCCTAACCTTAGTATCATTAGATATACTCGATCAAATCAATTAATTGAAATGGGAAGCCCAAGCAGTACTCCTCTCTCCCTCCTCCTCACAACCCTCCTACTGTCCCTTACATGCACGTACTCGTTCTCTACAACCTCCAACAACCACCTCATACAAGACTCTTGCAACCGCACTCCCTTCCCCAAAGCATGCGTGGCCGACCTTCTCGCTAACCCACATAGCTCAACAGCTGACAAGAAAGGCTTGGCATCGATCATGATTGGTAATGAACTGTGAACATATAAAATGTTAAATACTTAAATGTATGACGGGTTTGCCGGTTTGACATGGTTATGTGTACGTAGGATTTACTATAATAGACTATTTTATGAATATGCATTATGCAAGAATTATATCTCGTGAAATATATTTCAATAGACTTATTAGTCAGCAAGTCTTTGGTACACCGGGTGTACCGGTACACCTTATGAATTTATGATTAATTATAAAGGGGCTGACTAGTGACATTAAAAATGTGACTAATGATATTTGTTGTAATACTAGTTATAAATAAATACATAAGGTGTAGCCGTACACCCGGTGTACCTAAGAATTAGAGATTAGTTTTTAACTTCTAGTATAAATTACTCCCGTGTATCAAATGACAAGATTGTAATATTTCTCCTTTCATAGTCTAATACTCTCTCGATTTTTTTTTGTTGTAGGTTACATCAAAGACAACTTTGCGGATGCTTCTGTATTGACGCTGCAGCTTGAGCGTCAGACGAGTGATCCAAGAGTAACCAACAACCTCGACAACTGCGTGAGCCTTTTTCAGGGTGTGGTTGATGACTTGGTGCCGGTCGCCGCTACTGCTGCCACAACAGGTAGTGACCTTCAGAAAGGTATGGTAGCAATGTTGGAAACGGGTAATCGTGTTGATTCCTGCAAAAAGGGGCTGAAGAGTTGGAACGTTCCTAGCGAGTTAGCGAGTCAGTTTTTCCCGTTTGTTTCAGGCATCTAGGGTTGCTGCTTCTCTCATCCACAATTTGCAGTGACTGTGATTATAATTTCTAAAGTTTCTAGTTATATATTACAGAGGTTCTTTTTGATAATAAAGACCTATTGTTCTATAGTTAGGTTTGAATATCGTTTTATCTTTATGTTAAGCCTATTTGGTTTTACACAAAAAATTTTGTGATCCCGTCGCATGTAAGCGGCCCTTTTTTTTTTCTTTTTACTATAGGGTTCATTTTTCAGTTGTACAAGCAAGGTTCGCTATTCAGTTATACAAGGTTCAATTCATTATTCAGTTGTAAAGGTTTATTAATGGGGTTTCATTAGGGGGTTCATTATTCATTTTTATTCAGGTATACAAGGTTCATTATACATTCAGTTCTACGGGGTTTATTATTTAGTTGTATGGGGTACGTTATTCAGTTGTAGGGGGCTCATTATTCAGTTGTTATACGTTTTTTCTAAGGGGTTCATTATTCAGTTCTACAGGGTTCATTATTCAGTTGTAAAGGATTTATTATTCAGTTGTAAAAGATTCATTATAATTATAATTATTCAGTTGTTCAAGGTTCAGTTCATTATTGGGGTTTCATTAGGTCCAGTGCCTATAAAGTTGAAATAGATCTCTATCTTTCAACTTTAGGTGATTATGGACTATAGCGAAATTGCTATGAAAACCTTCCAATACTTCTTATTTTTGGTAAATGTTTTCTTAAACAGGGGTAAGGTTGCGTACATCCTGACCCGAGTACCCTCATTTAATAGGGATTTACACTTGAGTGTTGTTGTTGTTGTATTAGGGGGGTTCATTATTCATTTCTAGGGGTTCATTTTTCAGTTCTATAGGGTTCATTATTCAGTTGTATGGGGGTTATTATTCATTTGTATAGAATTGAAAAAAAAGTGAGTCATAGGGCCATGGGACGGGTGTATACAAATGCTTATGTTAATTTTATGAAGTTTTGATCTTGCTTGTGCGTTTTGTTGATGTGTATGTTGTGGTGACTAGTTGTCACACATCGTTTGTGTGTAGTGGCTTAGAGGTGTTTATAAGGCGCGGGTGCACCGGTGCGTAGGTGTAAGAACATGGTTGTGAGTGGAGTTAGAAGGAGAGGCAGACTGAAGAAGAGCTAGGGAGAATGTGTTAGACATGATATGACTTCCCTAGCACTTAGCGAGGACATGACCTTAGATAGCAGCTCTTGGAGAATGAGAATTAGGGTTAGTGATTGTTAATTAGTATAGGGTATTAGAACTGTTAGTATAGGGTATCTTTTAGTACATATGATCTTGGTTGGTCTGATGTTTCTGTTGCGCGTTGTTTGTGCTCGTACCCTATAGGGTAGTTTTTGCGTTTTTATATATACTATATTTTATGCATTACTTAGGTTTTTCATGTTTCTCTGCGGCTTTATGTTTTTTACTGTTACATTGTTTTCTAACGATTGTTCATTTGAAGGAACAAATGTTTTAAAGCTTGCTTTGGTTTTCTAACGATTTTTGATTGCAGGCACAAAGAGAACCCCAAGAAGGCACAAAGAGGTTCTCATACAGGAACAAATGTTTTAATGGTTACATTGATTTCTAACGATTTTTCATTGCAGGCACAAAGAGTTCTCTTACAGGTACTAAGTGTGTCATTCTGGAAACAGTCTCCCGATTTTCCAAATCATGCTCCCTCAGTACCCCATCTCAGAGGGGACCACACTGTGATGTTGTTGTTGTTGTTGTTGTTGTTGGCTTAGAGGTGTTTATTAGTGAGTGTGCTCTCCACCCATTACTAATTGGTTTTGGCTTGGATCTTACAAGTTTATATCACCTTTCCGTTGGCCGAGTTTAACACGTTTATTTGCAGAGTGCCAACTTGAAGCCTTTAAGGTTCAATCAGTTTGAAGTTTTATACTGATAGGTTTATATAGCATAACAATTTAATCATAGCATAAACTAAGTATTATATAGACAACTTTACTCGATCTCCTCGAATCTGCTAATAGCCATAGGCATTGTTTTTTCGTTAATAGCTACACTGCCTACAAAAGAAAGGCCATAACATGGAAAATATTGTCCAATTTAAAAGACAGCGTCTGTTTACCAAGCAAGGATATGCTAGTCCTTAAGCGATTACAGTTAATTTACTTAATAATTAACTAGGAGACAGAAAAGTGTTCTTACTAGTCACACTCGTACCTTTTACAGCGGCAACAAAAAGAAGACATTTTATAAGAGAGGAAAAACTACGGATTTTTCACCATGTACCCCTGAGCTTTGACTTAATTCACCATATACCCAATCTTTTTGAATCCAGTACAAGATACCCCCGAGCTTTCGTTTTCTTGCACGCGATACCCAATGGGTTAACGGAAACTAGACACCGTTAGTTTTTTTGAGGTGGCATGCAATTATTGGTCTGTTGAAACATAGAATGACAATCATACCCTTACAATGATATTTGATATTTCATTTAATTTTTCCTTAATTTCCTTTATTTTCTTCCCTTTTTCTTTTTCCTTTCTTTCCCCAATTATCCACCCACTCCCTGCTTCCCCGTAACTCCTATCTCTCCATTCTTTTCTTTCTCTTCTCCACCTTCATTCATCACACGACACACCACACTCACCCCAACCTCCACTCTCTCTCCTTCATTCAGCACACACTCTATCCCCGGCAAGACACGCGGAGCCACCCCGCTCTAACACCAAGAGATCTCTCTCCTCACCGCCGCTCATCTCTTGTTCTCTGTCCTCACGCCTAGATCCAAGCAAACAGAGCCTCTTTCTCTCTCCTTGCGTTTGAATCGGTCAAGGGCCGATATAGCCCGAACCATGCCCAACGAGGGTGGCGTGGAGCTAGGCTTGTGACGGCGATACATCACCTCGGCTCCACTATACCCCCGTGCCACCACCCACCACAAGTCCCCAACCACTAAACCAACCAAGTCGTCATTATGGGTGGGCTGAAGTTTCGTCATCTGGAAAGCGGTCTTGGCGTCTTGAGTCTGGGAAGAGGTCTGAGGAAGAGGGGTCAGTGGGGTCGGAGGAGGGGGGTTGTTTGGTTTGCGGTGTTGTGTTGTGTTTGGTTTGTTTGTTGGTTGGTTCGTGAATCACTTGGGTGAGTTGTTTACCAGTTTATTTGGTGTTGGCTTACTGAGATTGTAAAATTGCGAGCTTGACTGGACATAATACCCAGCAGGCCAGCACCGTAGCAGTAACAAAATAGCGGGGATTTTCTTTTGCACTATTGCGTAACTGCATTGAATGGTTGAGATGATGATTATGTTGTTTGCTCATAGCGAAAGACTTGCAGGCATATAAATATATATATGTGAATGTCAAACCCAGTACTTGATGAAGTTAAGCCATTAGAAGTGATATTAGAGTAAACTAACAAAATACGAAAAATTTTCCGTTAAGCCATTAGAAGTGATATTAGAGTAAACTAACAAAATACGAAAAATTTTCCGTTAAGCCATTAGAAGTGATATTAGAGTAAACTAACAAAATACGAAAAATTGGAAAAGTGCAGAAGAGAGGGTGCTTGGCAACGATTTGGGGGTGGGAATTTACAGAGGAAGAAGGGGTTGATTATACAGAGAAGTGAATACAGAGAAGTGAGTGAGAAAAGGGTGAGATCTGAGTGAGGAAGGAAGAGTTCAAAGAGTTGAAGTTACACGTGCCTTTTTAGATCAGTAAGGGTAATATTGTCATTTTACTATCATAATAGACGGAGTTAGTAACGGTGGGTATCCCGTGCAAGAAAATGAAACCTCGTGGTTATCTCGTACCAGATCCAAAAACAATGGGTATATGGTGAATTAAGCTAAAGCTCAGGGGTACATGGTGAAAAATCCGGAAAAACTAAAGATTGAGCTTCAAGCATGAAGAACAAAATGTCTTGTTTCTAGGATACAAAGCTGGCCATCTGACATATACGGAATATATGTAGTAGAACTTTTTCAGGCAAATTATATCATACATCCGGTGTACCTTGCTTCGTACACCCACCTTTGTATGTAGATAATTAAACGGATTTTTCACCATGTACCCCTGAGCTTTGGGTTAATTCACCATATACCATTCATTTGGAATCTGGTACGAGATAACCCTAAGCTTTCGGTTTCGTTCACACAGTAACCACCGTTACTAACTCCGTCTATTTCAATTGATGAGTGACAAAAGTGCCCCTTGTTGAACCAATATTCTCCAACTCAATTATTCTTATTACTTGTCATAAAAAAAACTTTATTATTCTTATGACTTATAAAAATAAAATAAAACAGCATCTGCTTATACTCTCCTTGCTCCTCTCGTTCAATCCCAGACTTTGACAGACCACCAAAGCACTATTCTACCACAGTACCACTACCCAAAGTCCCTATCTTCAATCTGCAAACACCAGCGCAACACCAAAGCCTACCACCATTAGCCGACCCCACTCAACCCCCGGCTCACCACAGTTGCAACCGCACCCATCCAAATCCAAACCAAGATCAACCACAACAAACGCCACCACCAGGAACAACAACCACAATCAAGCCCCATCCCCCCTTCCGTGACTCCACTCTCTCTCCTCCCTTGCCAAACGGGACGCATATGTAGAATTAAAATCTGAGAAAATTCTTCCCTACCCCAAGCTTAATAGCGTCTTCATCATCAACCCATTATGGAAAAAACTCAAATACATGTGGCATTTGGAGGAAGAAGAGGAGAGAGAGGCAGAAAGATGGGAGGGGGGAAAACATTCTCGGGTTTGATCCCTTTATTGGTTGGAGACTTGGAGGGATAGGGCTAGGCATGACATTGTTTGGGGTGGAGAGAGAGTGGAGTTGAGATCTGATCTGGTTTTTTTCTTTCAAGTGTAATTGAGAATAGTGTTGGATTGCGGTGTTTGGGTGTGGCGAGATACGATTAGGCAGAACATAGTGTAGGTGTGGCGGCGGTGGGACGGTGATGGTGGTGTGATTGGTCGGGAGTGGAGGGATGGTGAGAGATGTAGAGTGAGTTGTGTGGCATTGAGACTAGCCGTGTTCGCCGGAGGCAAGCTGCGACGGTGTCGACGGTGGTGTGGTGGCTAGTAACGATGGTGGGTTTGCGTGGTGATGACCATGTGTTGACGGAGAGAGTTTGATGTTGGAGGGTTGAGTGTTGTGTCTATCAGCAGAGGGTGGGTAATGGAAGAAGAAAGAAAGAAAATTGAAAGAAAAAACTTAAATCAAACGCCAAATAGCTAGGGGTATAATTGTCATTTTATATCCCAACAGACCAATAATAGCATGCCACGTCAAAAAAACTAACGGCATCTAAACTCTGTTAACTCACTGGATACCGCGTGAAGAAAATTAAAACTCGAGGGTATATTGTCCAGATTCAAAATGAATGGGTATATGATGAATTAACCCAAAGCTCAGGGGTACATGGTGAAAAATCCGATAATTAAGAGATTGGGCCCTTTATTTTTTTTATGAATTATTGGGTCTAAAACAAGAGATATAACACAAAGAGGGTGTACGGAGCAAGATACACCGGGTGTACGATGTAAGTATTCACTTTTTCACTTCCACATGCACCAACACTGCAATTTTCTCCCTTCCGTTGAAAAATAAAAAAAAAACTTTACTTGGATTAATTACAGTGAACGTCAAATTTCTTCATGCATTAATTAACACATACTGTCTCCGTTTTTTAATCTTGTTCCCACTTTCCGAGCAGAAGAGAGTTCAAAATATAACTAAAATTAAACTGAACAGAACTGAAAAAACTGACTTGTACTACAACCGACGAACAAAATACAATCTTACATGAGTTTTTTATTTTATCAATGTAAATATGTAATACAACATATCTATGGTTGTTAGTCACTTTTAAAATACTATTAGTCACTTTCTGCTGATCTGAAAACTCGTGATATTAGTCATCATATACAAATTAGACTAGTCACTACTATATGATATAAAAAAGTTTTCTCTCTTCTTACACCAAAAAAAAGTTTTCTCTCTTCGCCACCCTTCCCCTCTTATGATATGCAAATTAAACAAGTAAAATTTTTCCCAAACATAATGTATGCTAATCAAAATTCAAAATGATGACATTACAGATTTAAAAATAATTAAAGAAGTCATGCCACTAGACCTGGCAATCGGGTTGGTCGGTGGAGTTTCAGGTTCAGTCTTTTCGCGTTGGTTTTTTGTATATTTGTTATACGAAGCTCCAACTCACTCACTTCTCATCAATCAACTTATTTGTAACATCTCTTTGCCAATCTGTTCGATCTCCCCAAAGAGATGGATACTTTTTTGCAAGTTTGTTTTCGCAGT
>ONZK01002385.1:23977-35881 GCA_900322385.1 Pharnaceum exiguum | reverse complement strand
TAAAACGAATAATAGACCTAGGTAATATTTTTGTTACAGTTATTGGAGACGATCCATGAGGCCCTATTTTTTTTTTTTTGGATTTAAAAAATCCTATTTTAATTAAAAATATATGTAATCCATAACATTATCATTTTACTATACTTATTATGCATTTTCAATTCTTTTTCGTATTTGATATCATCTTATATTTGATTTCAATATATACATACATCACCACAATAATTATTTTTTTAAAATTAAAACTAATAATAATAATTATTTATATCATCCAAACATGTAGGTGATCGAACCTGAAAAAACCCGATAAATTTGAGTGAAACCCGACCTGACCAAAACGACGCTATTGTCCAAAAAAAAAAAATTCCTACCAATTTTACAATTTCAATTTAATGAAACAATAAAAGAAAGTGAAAATTATGTTTACATTTAACTAAATTAATGTTATTATTGAACAAAACAAAATTTTACGGAAACAACATGTATAATCAAAATAGATGATAACAATACAACAAAAAATGTAATTCAAGAAATTAAACCATGCCGGTACCTTGCAATTGAGTCGCTCGGTCAGGTTTCGGGTTCGATTTTTTTTGGATTCTGTCATTTCGGGTTTGTGTTTTTCGTGCAGGGTTCCGGTTGGATCGAGTTTGATCCAACGGGTTTGCACATTTTGTTTTGTTCAATAAAAATATTATTTTATCAATATTTTATTAATATTTTAACATTTTTTCAATATTGTTTACCTGAAAAATTATTAGTTTATTATATTTTAATGAATTGAATTTGTAAAATGTACATTTATAAATATTTTATTGGATAATTAGGTCATTTTCAATTGTTTTCGAGTTTAACCCATATTTTACCCCTTTTTTTGTGTTCGCTCAGTTTCGGATTTCGGTCTAGTTTTTCGTGATTGTGATCCAGTTTTTTCGGGTCGGTCGTCATTTCGGATCGGTTAATTTCTGCCGGCTCTACTAAAGAAACCCCAGAAACACATTTTCAAAGAAATACAAAACTGTAGGATCTCTACTTCTCTTGGTCTCACACGGCTAAAAGCACAGTCACACATACTCCCCATCCTCATCATCATCAAATTACCCATCGCCAGAAAATCAGAACCTGAAAAACCACATCATCATCTACATCGTACCATGGCATCATCAATCGTGGGAGCACCAGCAAGAGCAACAACAACGGCAGCAGCCCTACCACTAGTCTACCCACCACGTCACTCTCCATCCTCCGTTCGTTTAGCCTCCTACCCAGCACCTTGCTCAATTACATTTATACCTCCACCCACACGCACACGCGGGCCCCTCTCTTCCTCTCCCAACCGTCGCACCTCCTTCCGTTGCTTCTCGGGCAAGTTTCCCCTCTCTCTATTAAATCACAATTAGTTATGAGGCTAATCTGGTCATTTTCAATCCTAATTAATTCTCTAATTTGTTGTCACAACTTTATTATTAGCCATGTTATTATATATCTACAGTTGATAGTCTATTAAATTACAACAATTTGTAATTGTGTAGGTCTAAGTCCAGAGCTAAAGACAACAATAGAAAAGGTAGTGACATCAAACAAAGTGGTACTGTTCATGAAGGGAACAAAGGACTTCCCACAGTGTGGATTCTCGAATACAGTAGTACAAATATTGACGAGTTTGAATGTGCCATTTGAGACAATAAACATTCTCGAGAACGAGCTGTTGCGCCAGGCTATGAAGGACTACTCTAGCTGGCCCACCTTTCCCCAGCTTTATCTCGACGGGGAGTTTTACGGCGGCTGTGACATCACTCTTGGTCAGTCAGTTTTTGCATATAGCTTCTCTTTTATGGGCATTGTTTTATGTATATTGATTATTATGATCGCATTGGAAACCGATTTATGTAGCAGCTGCTCCGATAGGGTTTTAACAATTGATCGATCTCACACCTTATCTTTGTCTCTTAGCCCTGCGCGACTTCAACTAACAAATTAATGTAGAAATATAATGGAAAAATGCATAGGAGAAACCCTTTAACATGCAGTGACACTTCTATCTATAACAGCCGGAGGCGAGGCTATTTCTCATGTATTTGGATGTAGGGCTTGGTTGTTATACATGATATTACATTTGTTATATCTTGCTGTAGTAGTAGAGGGTGGTAGAGCTGGTTGCCTGGTTGTTGTATCGTGATGGGATACTCGTCTCATTCGTTTTAGTGATTTGTTGTTGCGGGGATTTATTTGTGGGTTTTCTTGATAAAGATTTCTTTATTTTGTCCCGCCTAACACTCGAGTCTGGTCCCCCCTGCTAACAGGCATGTTGTGATTGTCCTCTGTTTCACCAAGGGGGTGCCTCTGCCCCAACTTGTTGTTGTTGTTGACCTGCAAGTTTCTCATGACCCATAGCTGATGTACTAACTAGCAAATAGTGCATATGAAATTGTGTGGCGAGCTCGAATACACAAAAGTGATGCGTAAAGAGTGCCTAATCTATAAACAGTGATTCCTTGAAAGTGTGGTGATACCATGATACTGAGCATATTTGTTACTTCATCACAGTATATGATGTTTGTGCCTGATCTTCCATGCCTGTTGAAGTTGGGTAGCTTTTTTCTTACTTTATATTTGATGTTTGTACCTTATCACTCTCCTGATCTTATTTTTCTGCATAATATATTGTGATTCTGTTACTGAAAATGGTCAAACCTTCTTCTTTTATTTTGATTTCCGATGGTGCCTTCCAAAATATTTGCTCTTCCTTGATATTCTGTTAATGAATTAGTCAAAATGGGTCATCAATTTGCTTGCTATTGTTGCTGTTTTTATTTGCTTGTTGCTTGTGTTACTTATAATGATTTTTTAAGATTTTATATTTTACTAGTGAAATTGCTAGAACTCCCTTGTGAATTACCATTTATGTGAGAAACCCCTTTATTAATTTTTTTTTTTAAAGAAATCCCTTTTATGTATGTGTTTTATTATAATATATATCCCCAATTTTGTTTTTCAAGCCTATGGCTTGTGCACATGGACAGGTTTGCCCTTTGGTATTTGTAGAGTACACCCTTTTCTCTCTTTTTATTTTGTCATATTTTGTTCTTTCCCAGCCCTCTCCTCGACACCCGTCCACTCTCATCTTCACATCTTGTGACTTCTCTCATCCATCACTTACTTCCAATAACTACTATGGCCAAGCCCTCTATTTTATGCCCACTCCTTATGAAGACTAACCATCCCACCTATTGATGAGAATTTGAAATGGTGGGGGCATTAGAAGAGAGGTACTTATAGTTAGGGGTACGAAAATAGGAGATTGGAGAGAAAAGGGAACATGGAGAAGGTATTGGCGCGAGGGATAGTGGTGAAGTGGTGGTTAAGGACTTAAAACATGAAAGAAGAAAAGTCACTTTAATAGTGATGAAGGGGTTTCTTTTATATAAAATGAAAGTTATGAGGTTTTTTTTTGGCAATTTTATCTTTTCATTATCAATTTGTTCTGCCCGGTCTTGGCCTAGTGGTAAAGACCGTGGCCTGCATCAAGTCTCATGCTCGCCTCCCCTCTACCCTTACAATAAAATCCTTCTTTGTAAACTGAAGAAAGATAGTTAAAGGAGGTGTAGATAAAAATGGAGAAGTAATTTAATGTAATTTTCTGGTGAAATTGTACACTAGTAAGTGAGCACTTCGTCTCCTCTTAGCAGCGAGAGGAACTGAGGAAGCATGAACACTTCGTTGGAACTTCTCAAGTTCCTTGATGCAAGAAGGAACATGAACACTTCGTTGGAACTTCTCTTGTTTATTGTAGTCAGAGGGAACATGAACACTTCGTTGTAACTTTTCTCATGGCTGTATTGTTACCAGCATGGTCGACAGCACGGCCCTCTATTTGGGAGCCCCAAAATTTAGATAGTATTAATTGTAAATACGAAATATATCAACTATGATACAATTTTTTGAGATTGGGCAGTTGGTTTGGGCTAAATATTTGTAGTGTAAGGTAATGTATTCGAAACTTGTCGAGACAATTCATCTAAAAGGGCCCCAACTTCTAGTTTTTGCATAGGGCCCTAAAACTGACGATACGGGGTGCAGTTCTCTTGTTTATTTAAAAAACAGGAATTATAGGTTCTCTTGTTTTGCTCCAAGGAAAAACGCTTGTTTGTGACGTGACGGAGGCATTTGAAAGCACACAACAGCAAAAGAATGATGAAATTATATATTCAATTCTAATGAAGCACCTGAAAAGTAAAAGCGTGTATGTTTGATTGCTGTCTCTTTTCTAGGTTTTCTCTGAATCATATTGTTTCTTTACAGAGGCATACAAAAGCGGGGAGCTGCAGGAGTCAATAGAGAAGGCAATGTGCTCTTGATACATACTGTCCTGCTTGTATTCATTCTCCACCACTTGTTTTGTACTTCATTGTCACTGAAGTGTGTACATTAGTTATCATAATTCGTAACGCTTGGTCGCTTGGTCATAACTAATGTGATTAAGATGTTCCTCTTTCTTTTTTTTTCTAATCTCTCCATCTTGTTGCTCTCTTTTTGGAATACGGTGGCATTTCTTGAGAATGAAGAAGTTGCAGCAAAGTCTCTATTTACAGCACTGGTCCCTCGAGTAGAACGCTAAAGAATTGACCTTGTTCCAGAAACTGTCCTTTCTCTTACTTCTTCTATCTGCATTTATACGTTCACCTCAGATTGAGTTTCAGAAATCATAGTATTGTAAGTTATGTGCTTACGGACTGAGATGTCGTAGCCAGGCAGGAGTATTTGTTCATTAAGACACTACACGAGTGTGATTACTTATTTCTAATGCTTGCTTGATACTCCCATCCATTCCAGTGTCTTGCAAGTTGGACTGACCGGCTCGACCGGTTCTATCGCAACTGATGGTCCGGCCGCTCTTTACAACAACAAAAACCGAATTAGTCTAAAAACGATTGAAACCGGTCTGAATCAGTCAATATGTTTATGTCATAATAATTTTAATATTACAATAGCACATAAACAACATTTGTAATTTCTAACAAGCGCCAATCTGGCTGTAATCAAGGCACTAAATGGAGAAATCAAGACCCCTTGGCAAATTCGAAGTTTAATTGAGGATTCCCGTGTATATGTAGCTAAAGCAACCATTTGGAAGGCGAACCATGTATGGAGGGAAGGCAATCGGGTAGCGGACTGGATGGCAGATTATGGACGACGTTATAGAGCTACTTATTGGGATACGTCTTGGTCGTTAGAGTTAGATAAACTTTTATTAGACGATAGATTAGGAGTAGTGGTGTAAACGAGCCAAGTCGAGCTCGAGCCGCCTAGGGCTTGGGCTCGGTTAGCCTATCCTAAGGCTCGGCTCGAAGCTCGACGAGCTGGAAAAATGAGGCTCGGGCTCGTCTCGTTTAAAGCTCGAGCCGAGCTCGAGCCTAAGGCAAGCCGGCCTTAATTAAGACAATTTCATTTTTTTAAAATTTTATTTTAATATAATTATATAAAATGTATTAGATATTAAATTACTAAAATTGTATTTGTTAATATTTAAATATTAAATTAAAATTTGACTCACATCCTTATTTATTAATTACAAATATTTATAGAATTCATAAAAAATAATGAAATAACAAGATGAGCAAAGCGAGTCGAGCCGAGTCACAGTACCCTCGGCTCACGCTTGCCTCGTTTGACAGGCGAGCCGGCTCGGGCTTGGCTCGAGCTCACTGTTGACCGGGCTGAGCCCGAGGGCTCACCGAGCCAGCTCGATTCATTTACACCCCTAATTAGGAGTATCCCTCGAGAGGAGAGACGTTTAATCTTACTCACTACTCCTTATCCCTTAAAAAAAACAAGTGCCATTTACAAAAAAAAAAGACCTTTTGGAAGATTTTGACTTTCCTGTCTCTTAGTTAAGAGTTTTTTTTTCTTTGCTTTTTGTTTTTCCCTTACTAGTTGGTAGATTGAAACTAGGGGCACGGGAAGGAAGGAAAGAAACACACTTACCAAAGACAAACAAAAGTGTTGTGTTGTGTTGTACTACTTTCTCTCTCCTCTGATGTGGAAATCCGACAGCCGAGGAGAGAGAGTGGAGTCGATGTTAAGGTTAGGTTATACTTTTGTAAAATTTCAAATATTTTTGACGAAATTTTTTTGACGTACAAATGTGAAATCTCAACCCTATGTTTCTTATATGAAATCATGTATGCAAATTAATATGTAGAAAATTTAATACAAGAAATTATGAAATTCATTTTGAATCATGTAAAACAGGATGCACTAACCCCACTATTCATCTTAATGTTAATGTCTCTTCAAGGTATCCTCTTTTTAATGTTTCAAATATATTTGATGAGAGTTTTTTTTCCTTCAAGTTAATAGGGTTGAGGTTTCATAATTGACTGTGCCGCTATTATGTGGCCTGGTCTTATATTTAACATCAACCATATGTTTAATGTATAAAATAATGTGTACAATTTATTGTAAAAGGTCATGAAATTCAATTAACATAATGTAAAATAGGGTGCACCAACCCCACTATTCATCTTATATCAATTAAATTTAATGTTCACAAGGTTATCCGGCCTTTTTTAATTTTTTATATATCATTATCAGAGTTTAGTGCAATAACCTCACTATTTATCATAATGTTAATGTCTATGAAGGTATCTTTTTTAATTTTCATTTGATGAGAGTTCTTCCCTATACATCAATAGGGTTGAGGTTTCATATTTGATTGTGCCGGCATTAAGTGGCCCGGTCTAATAATGCAGAAAATAATGTGTACAATTTATTTTAAAAGGACATGAAATTCATTTAACATAATGTAAAATAGGGTGGACTAACACCACTATTCATCTTCAAGTTAATGTTCGTACAAGGTGTAAGTACAGTTTTAATACCGGGTTGCCACGCCTTATGATGGAAACGTAATCTGTATTTGGCATCTGTTTTAATACTCTTATTGTTCACAGATGTTTGAAAGCTCGAGAAATTGGATTCGTAGTCGTGTTCATCACCTTCCCCTCTCTTTCCTGATCGTTTTCAATTTTTCATTCATAATACTACTATATTCAACCTTCGATTGATTGATTTAAGCTCATTAATGGTTATTAGTCAATTAATCAGTCAACCCGGTCCAATAACATAGCCCAACCCATAAAAAATCAGTCCGACCCACATAAAAATCAGCTAAAATTCGCTAATTAATTTATTAGTTATTTAATTAATTAGTTTCTTAGGGAAAAATTAACTGAATTTCTATCCAAACCAAACCCAAGTCGACCCAAACTCTAAAACCCAATGCGGATAAAAATACACAACGCGTAAACGACAAAATCCAACGAACCAAAGGCGTTCGGGTCCCGCACGCAACCTGTGGGTGCCACACAGTGTGCCACGTGGCACTGCCGGACCCCGTGACCTCGTGCGGCTGCCGCACGATGCGAGCCCTTTTCGCATCCGTTTTTCTTCCGAATTCTTCCTAAACCCCCTATAAATACCCCCTAACCTCGACTTCATTCCTCACGCTGCACTTGTTGAGTGCGTTCTCTATCACCTAGCTTAGCTTAATAAACTTAAAATTAAATCTCTCAAGTCCCAACCCGCCAGTAATTTCACGATACATCACCATAAATAAGCATAATTAATCAATATATCATCATAATCTTGCACCTATCACTTGTTTTGTGGAGTTATAGGCGAGTCCCGTCCCGTTTGTCCTACTTTGCATACAACTAGCTCATAATAAGGGTCTTATTATAGACTTCTAAATCAGGTACTGAAGGCACTAATCTATCTCCTCTTTGCCCCCTCAAAACTATCATTTCAATTTCCGCATTGTTTGTAATCACCTATATTTGCATGTGGACTTATAAATGTGCAAAGTGATCACTAACATGTAAAATGACTCTTATGTGCTAATAATGGAATATTGTTGCATGTTTACACTTGGCTAATAATAAAATTGCATGTGATCAAAGATGACTTAAACTTAGATAATATTGTTTTAGGTTGTTTAATCAATCGAATGGTTAAAGCACATAATTGAGTTAGTAGAGGTACAAATTTTTCCTCCGAACCATTATAGTTTTGTAAAACCCACAAAAAATGAGCCATTTAAGAGGATTGATGTGACTACCTATACCACCAAGGTACACCTTCTTTTCAGGAAGCCTATCTCATAAGAACTGCACAATTAAGCGTGCTTACTGTGCAGCAATTTTGGGATGGGTGACCACTTGGAAGTCTCTTCCCGGCCAACTGTCCCTTCGATATTCATCCTTACAGGTAAATGTTGGCTTGCATGTGCCATTTTCATTTACATTTACGCATAGCATATAGCAATATAACAACTCATATAAAAGGTTTTCCAATTGTTTTCCTAATAGTAATAATATTAATAATAAAATTGGTGGCGACTCCTAAGCATCAGCGTTCAAACCTACCTAGCGGGTAGACAATCGGGTTTACCTGAGCGCAAAAAGGGATTCATTTCCCCCTAGGCGGCGGGCCCATGCGTCTACAAAGGGTATCCTATATTTTTAACACCTTTTTGTCAGAGTCTACTATCAATATATTTAAGTATGAAATATCAGTTTTATAGTATGTGTTATGTTAATTTTTTTGGTTTTACATTTATTCTTTACAAACAAAAAGGAATAAGGGACTGATTGTAGGGTTCTAACACTTCCATCACTGATGACTTCTCTCTCTAAAACTTTCTATCTCTAAAAATCTCTAGTTTTAAGGTTCCTATGCTAAGCCATGGCTAGGAGAGGACGAGGAAGAGGTTGGGGAAGAGGGACAAGTATAGCTCCATCACCACAAACACAACAAACACAAATAAATAAGAATCAATCGACTAAATCAATCGTTTTGGGTTCGCAAACTACTAATGCGAGAACAACGAAATCGATAGAAGAAGTTCAAGGAGTTATTCCTTTCATGTTGAGGGGAGTGTAGAAGGTACACCAAACCCTCAAATTGCTAATGATGCGGTTACTCGATCCACCAGTTACTCAAGCTAGTAAGATCGAATAACACAGTAATGAATGAAGAGGTTCTTTCTCAGGAAGAAACAACACAGCAACACCAGCAGCCTGGAGCCCATAAACCTTGGAAATCATTGTAATGCAAGCCCAGATATGAATGAAGATGATACTCTCCTTAATGTAAAGATTACTGTTGATGATATAAAAGATGAGGTGCAATACTGGAAAAACAGTGTGGTATACCATGTGTTAGGTGCTAATCCTCCTCGTCCGTGTGATGGAAAGATTTATTAGAAGAGTGTGGGAGAAATTTGTTATAGGCAAAATAGGCTCTATTGCAAAGGGCTTATTTCTTGTTCGTTTTGATACTCTTGAGGGAAAATTGAAAGCAATGAACTTTGGAGGGTTGATGTTTGATAAAAAGTCTGTGATAGTTAAAGCTTGGAACCCTAATATGGATTTCTCTGATTTTGATGTGTTCAAAATACCAATATGGGTTCAATTTCCTGGTTTAGACATCAAATATTGGGGTAAACAGTTTATCCAAGATTGCTAGTCAGCTTGGTAAGCCGATAAAGGTAGATAAGGCCACTTGTCGAAAGGAAAAGTTAAGCTTTCCGAGAGTCGTGATTGAAATGTCAATTGCAAAAGAGATACCCGAGGAAATAGAGAAAATTGCATTTGAGGATGAACATGGTGGTATCACTAAGCAATGTGTACACTATGAATGGAAACCAGTGTAATGTACTGAGTGTAATCTATATGGTCATGCCAATACAGAATGTAGAAAGAAAAACAAAGTGAATCATGAGGAAACAAATAAGGTGACAGAAGAGAATGTAAGGGAACAACATGAAGATGTTGCTGTGAATGAGAAGAAAATTGAATGTAATGACAAAGGAAGTAAACATGGAGATGTCTTGATTACAACATCTCAAAATTCTTTTGCTGCTCTTGAAAGAATTCATAATGATTTAGCTATGGGAACATTGGGATTCATCTCTATTGCTGCTCTTACAGAGAATGTTGAGGCTGGAACTAGCATGAATGATGATCGAGAACCTGCAAAACCTGCTGAGTACTAAGGTACATCCACCTCCTCTCTTATATGGATAATATTCTTATATGGAATGTTAGAGGTGTAAATAATCCAAAAAAAAAATGTCATGAATTTTATTCTTAGTAATGATGTAGGTTTTGTAGCTTTATTAGAAACAAAAATCAAAAGAAAAAACATTACCAATTTCAATAAACTTCCAAATGGTAGGATTTGTATAGCTTGGCTACCAAATGTGTTTGATGTTGACATTGTCTATGACTCGGATCAACTTATTCATTCTAAAGTATGTCATTGTGCTACTGGGAAAGTTTTCTGGTGCTCAAGTATATATGGCCATATTGAACAAGTAGAGAGATGTAGATTGTGGAACGAATTGATAGACTGTGGGGCTGGGATGCAAGAACCATGGTTGGTAACTGGTGACTTCAACAATGTTTTTCACTTTGATGAGAGAATTGAATCTCAAGTGACAGTGAATGAGATCAGAGAAATGAAAGAATTTGTTGAGCAATGTGAATTGAAAGACATGAGAAGTAGTGGTGCTTTTTCCACATGGAACAATAAGTAGTCTGGTTCAAATAGAGTCTAAATATACTAGAATAGATAGATCTTTGATAAATGATGAGATGATTATGGAGTTTCCTTCATGTGGAGCCCATTATTTACCTGAAGGTTTATATGATCATTGTCCTGGTTTAATCTCTTTATTAGGAGAAAAAACAAAGGAAAAAACAATTCAGATACTTCAACATGTGCAGTAAAGCTGAAAATTTTCATGAACTAATAGAGAAGAGTTGGGGAGTTGAAATCAAAGGTACCCCTATGTTTATTGTCATATTGTAGACGCCTGGGCCCCGTCTCTAATAGGAGATCAGTAATCCCCGTTCGATCTAGATAAACCCGATTGTCCACCCGCTAGGTAGGTTTGAATGCTGATACTTAGAGTCGTCACCAATTTTATGTAAGTATAATATAATTCTATTAGGAAAACAATTGGAAAATCTTTTGTACTATTTATATTTCTATATGCTACTGCAGAAATGTAAATGAAATGCCTCATGCAAGCCAACACTTACCTATATGGATGAACTTTACCGAATGGACAGTTGGCAAGCACGGTTTTAACCAGAAAACTGTAATAGTTCGGGGGCAAAATTTGTACCTCTACTAGGCAACTAATTCGATTATATGCGCTTTAACCATACGATTGATTAAACAACCTAAAACAAATATTATCTAATTATGTCATCTTAAATCACATGCAATTTATTGTTAGGCGAGGTTTAAACATGCAACAATATTTCATTATTAGCACATAGGGGTTAATTTACATGTTAGTGATCACTTTGAACATTTATAGGCTACATTGCATAATATGGGTGATAATTGACAAAACGGGTTAGTGCCTTCAGTACCTGAATCGGGGTCTATAGTAAGACTATCCAATGAACTATTTGCATGCAAAACAAGAGAAACGGGACGTGATTCGCCTAAAAACTCCACAAATATGACTAGAATGCAAGTATAAGTGCTAAAATATGCAAGGTTGGGGGATATAGGGTAGAGTTACCGCGGGACAAGGCTTAGAAGGGTAGTTATATGCTAAGCTAGGCTAGAGAGGGAAAGAATGAGTTCATCAAACTCGGCGTGGGAAATAATATCGAATGAAGGGGGGTATTTATAGTGTAGGGTTTCTTGGGGAAAAAGTCGGAGAAAAGAAAAGATAAAAACCCGGCGAGAAACGTTTCGTGCGGCCCACGCACACCATGTGGCACGATCGTGCGCCAGGCGCACGATTCTTGTGGGACCAGGGCTCTTCCTGGTCCGGCCGATCTAGATAACGCGTTTTGGGTTTTTTATCCGATTAGATTT
>ONZK01002385.1:0-12915 GCA_900322385.1 Pharnaceum exiguum | reverse complement strand
GATCGACACTATCTATTACGTAATTGATAATGTAAGCCTTGAAAAAAAAATAGAAGATTATTTTTGTCACAGATGCCATGCACTTTTTAGCTCAAGGGTGGTGCACCGGACCCGCATGGCTTTGGAAAAAAATTGAGAAAAGACAATAAAAGAAAAATCAGTGCACCACGTAACAAAAACTAATGTGCACCTCTTAGGAACCAGAGAGGGTTTAGACATTCTACAATGACCAACAGGTCGCGAGATCGATTCTCGCGCGTGACTTTATTTTTCGTTTTTCATATTTGAAATTTCATTTTAAAATCACTTTAATATCCTAAATCCCCAAATAACTCGACTGTATCAGTCCTCATCACGACTCTCTCTTTGTCACTCTCAATGACTAATTGTCTCTCCTTTGACCGTGACAACATCACGGGGCCGCTGACGACTGATGTTACCGTGACAGTACGCTCGTGTCTCTCACTCGCTCTCTCTCTCTTTCTCAGACTTCCTTGGTCCCTCCCAGCCTCCCACTCTGTGTGACCGATCACTCCCTCTCTGTGTGACCACTCACTGCTCTGGACTGGCACTGCTCGCCACCTCACACCACCCATTTAAGCACTTCCCACCACCGCCTCACACACTCTCTCTCAGACTCCGGACTTCCCTCCCTCCTTCCCTCTCGGTCTCTCCCACTGCGTGACACAATTTCTTTTTTTCTTCAAGAAAGACATCAAAATTCAAACCTTTTTCATTTTGTAATTTAATTCTAATTGTTGAATTTAATTGTTTGGTTGATTTTATTTTATACTAAATTCATTAGTTATCATTTAGTTTTCATTTGAAAGATTGAATCTTTGATTGATAATTTGGTCGTGTTATGGATGATGGGCTATACGTTGTATAAAACAGTTTGACATCTATATAAAGGTATAAAAATTGATACACCCTGAAATCATTCCCCATATAATGAACTAAAACTTAAGGGTTAAAGTGACATTGGAGAGTAAAAGGTTTTGCAAAAATATCAGTCCAACTACAATTACGATAATTTTAGCCATTTAAATAATTGAACATTTATCTAATTAGAATGATAAACTTAAGTTTATAACACACACAAGCGGAGATATCCTATGTTTGTAAACACGGAAAAATATTTTCTATTTTACATTCCACAAGTTCATCCATCATTTTCTTTTCTTTTATTTTAATTTGGATGGAAGGGGCTGGGGGTCCTTGAGGAAAATTGATAAAGATAAGAAAATGTATACCAGGACAAGCCGAGGAGATCATGGGCAGACTTTTGTCAGACAAACTTTCCTTGTAGCGTGCCACAAATTCATTACATGCTTCTTTCAATGCCAAGTCTCTACCACAATTGGTGTCGAAGACAGCCTTTACTCCCAATAATTTAAAAAATGACGCAAGCTTTTTAAAAGCCTGAAGAAATGATGCAAGTACGCATTATGATATTAAAAAAAAAAAGCTAACAATCACAAATTAGAAATACCAGCATCTAGGCATGCTTATCTCACGCGCCATTCCAAATATCTATTAAAAAATGTTGTAAACCTTGGAAAACCTCACCTGAAGGGAAGTTAGGCTATAGTGAGCAGCAAAAGAGGCGGTGCACTGCGGCGATATAGAGACTATAACAGCTTTCTTGTTGACATATAACAAAAATTCATCTACAGTTCGATTATGAAGCTCTTCCTTCTCTTCTAATGTCACACATCCACTGCAAATCAAAATTAATTAGAGACCGTCCTCAAAAAAAAAAAAATAGAGACCAAGTGAAACACACTACAAGAACATATTGAAAGAAAGGATAGAATAAATCATAAAAATGACATAATAAAGCCATCAACCACTACAAGAAAAAGGTGAATAATAAAATGAAACTCAATAAAAGGCAATAACATAAATTGTACTCCCTCTGTTTCATAAAAAATCATGTTTTCCTTTTAACTGTGTTCCATATTAACTTTCCTTTTTTCCATTATACGCAAGTTTATGTCCAACCCCACCCACTTATTATAAAAAAAAAACAAACTTGGCCCATACTGATCTTCTAAGAGGTCTTAGAAAGAAACATAACGTTTTCAAAACATTGCAATATCATACCCAAAGTTTATATACTTGAAAAAAGTAATTATTAATCAAGATTCAATGACTACAAGGGAGGACAAAAGAATTGAAAGAAACCTCAAAAACCTTCAAGAAATTTCCTATTTAGTTATGAAGGAAAAGGAGTGCCACCATCACATGCCATGTCACCATGCCACATCATCATGCAACGTAAGCAACAATGGGGGCCATGTCAACCTTGGCATGACATGCAAGCATTCTAATTATCATTAGGAAGTAGTATTGTGAATAAACCAAGTGAATAAATGTAATAGCTTCTAGATTTCTACTGTTGTAATAGCTAGAATAGGACAAATAGTTGGAAGAATGTTGCAAGTGGGTGTGTGCAGCCGTTTTTAGGATTGTGGACCAAAAAACCACGTGTTTGCTTAGCCCTTGAATGTGGAACACATGTTCTAATCTCCCTTAGGCTTGTATCTAAGCTTAGGGCTCCTCTCCCTTTAAATAGAGCAACCCTTCTATGCTGAAAATCAGTTTTGATATAATGAATAGATAAGGGTTTGAGGTCCTGTGCTCTTGTATGTTGTGCTCTTGAGGGAGTGAAAGGGAATCCTAAATATTATGGCTTGAGGGCTAAGATAACTAGGTTGTGATCAATGTTTAACTTGGTGGGTTGAGGTCCTTTAGAGTTATCCCTCTTGGGTTTGAGGATTATTCAAACTAATCTCTTTTAGTTTGATGAATTCTCTTCATATCCTTCACTTGTTTTCTTTCAATTAAGTTTACATCATAAACACATCAAAACCACATAAAAAGAGTGTCTTTTGTTGATTTTAGCTTGGTTTGTTGGTTCGCTACTAGCTTGCCTTCCTTACACTTCGTGTTCTTCATGGCTAAACCCCAAGATAGGTCCAACCCAAATCGTGTCTGCATCAATTAAAAATTACTTGCACTGCTATATTAATAATTAATAGTAGACTTCCACAAGAGAAAACTCTATTCCAATAGCTCATTTACAGTTGACTTTGACCATCTACCCTAAGTTCATTGCCAGCACTAGTTTCAAAGACATCTTATATTATTAGCTAGTAGATTTTGTATCTTATCCAAGAGACTTTGTGCTCTCATTCAACTACTTATCCACAAGACTAAATGATCCCACATACTGAGAGTGTTCCTAATCATGTTGCATAGTAGCCCCATTCTCCTTAACCTCTTGTGGAAAGAAAGTGTCAATCTTAACACAAAGTTTATCACTATGGCATAGCGGGCTTGTATTTTCCAAAGAGACATCTACAATCTAAACTATGTTCCCCTCTTGGACAGAAAATCCCCCAGCATGTACTTGGTAAGTACAGCTGAAATACCGTATATGTGAGACAAAGTTCATGATATATGTGAGACAAAGTCTCTAAGACTTGAGTTCCATTCAAGAAGATTATCCTCAACTTCCCTATGCTCATCCAACCGTAAATGCCCATGCCCTTCATCTGAGGAGTACAAATCTCATGACCTCCTCCGAACTATACCATATTCCATCCTCACCTGTTGCAACCTTCAACAACCTTCACCCACCTAGAAGGAACTACCATCTTCCATCCTCGCCTATTGCAACCTTAAACAACCTTCACCAACCTAGAAGGAACCCCAATGCTTGAATTCAATATTTTCAGAGGAAGAGGGGGAGTGAGTTGCAATGGAGAAAAACGGACATGTTAAGAGACAAAAATTTTAGAGGGGGAAGACTTCCTTCGAAGTCTAAAGGTACTACAAGACTAAGAAAACAAATATAAGGTAGTATTTATATACGATAGTATTTCGCAAGATACACAAAATTCACAACTTCAATGGGCACAGAAGGGTTACCTGCATGCCAAGCAGTCATTCAGCGCAAGCTTAATTGGGTCGGAATCATTAGTACCAGCCTATCATCCATTACAACATCAGCCAAACTATTATTACACCCACATCAGTGAAAGACATGATTACAAGTTAATCAAAACAGAAGAGACAAAGTACAGAGTTTGTGTGGGTGTGGTGAAGAGGGGGAGAGAGGATACTACCTTATATATTTCCTCTCCTATAATTTCGACTCTCATTCAGCGGTTATAAAACCTGATCATTGATAATGGTGTTCTCTTTAAGGACTACAATAGAAAATAAAGTTTGAAATCTCATGTGTTTAATGCCAAAGATGAACCTTGCCTCTAAATTTGACCGACAAATTAACATGTAGTGAAGATTAAGATACAAGGTTTGGTTACCTTCGTGCGCCTTGTAAAATCTTTTCCTCTAGTATCCTTGTTGGAGCTAAACGACACCTAAATGTCACAAGTAACCCAATCTCATCATTATTATTATAATAATATAATAAAAGAGATAGGAAAAAACTTGAGCCAAAGTTAGAGACAATCAATCACAAACCTGAGATGTATAATTAAAACTCGGATTATCGAGGGGTTGTTGGCCGGGATTAGATTTGAGGGGTCTAGGCCAACAATTTAGAGCTGGCGCCTCATAATCATTTGTTTGGTTTAGTTTCACTTTCACTGCTGCTGCCATCACTCGTTGGAGAACTTGCGGCGAGGCCTAGTAGGAGAAAGGGGATCGATGACGGAGTTGGTTTGGTGCTGTGGTCGGCGTTCGGTTGTAAAGATATATAATTATCACAAATATAAATAAATATTTTACCTATACATTTATAATATATAACTCATTTAGAACCGTCCGATGTGAAAAAGAAGGGGTCAGATCGACTGAGTACGGCGCGCGGGATTTGGGTTTCATCAACGGTAATCTAGTCATTTGACTCTAGTAAAAATAGAACCAATTCCCTCCTGCTTATACAATAAAATACACACTCTCTCCAAACTCCACTCTCTCTCCTCACTGAAACCCACTCTCAAACTCCACTCTCTCTCCTCACCGAAATCCACTCTGCAATCAAAACCTGCTAATCTCTCCTCGCCAAATTCAAAAAGACGTCTCTGTAAAATAACGGTATACACAGATTATTATTTTTTTCGATTTTTTTAATTAGTAATTTTGTATTGTATTGCATATGTTAGTACAAACTAATTTGTATAGGATTTTGTATTTTAGATCTTACTACAAATAATTTGGGGGTTGTGTACGTAATATACTTAAATTTTCGTTGTTTTTCTTAGTGAAGGTCAAGTTTATGATTAATCTGAATTGTTGCATCTGGTAATTTTCCTGTCTACTTTTTTTTTTTTGGTGGGAGTATTATTTATTCTTTTGATGGCGTGTGAGTATTATTACTATATTGCATAATCTATAAAAAAAAACTCGTACATCTCTGTTCAAAGTACTTGTACATCCATGCTTTAAATTGATGAATGCTTGTAATTTGTTGCACAATTCAATGGAATAATATGTTGGATATCTCTGGTCAATTTGTCCTATTGCTGCTTCTTAAGTGCTTGTAGTGGCTTGACATCTATGTGCATTCGCTTGTACACTTCTGTGTAAATTGCTTGTAGTGGCTTGTAGATCTCTCTACATTGGCTTGTACATCTCTGTGCGGTGGTTTGTACTTAGAATTGTAGTATTATTATAGGGAAGAGAATGGTGATGAGAGTGGTGGGGTTAATAGGGCTGTTAATTGACTGCGGTTGGTTTGGACACCTCAGTAATGCATAAGAGGTTTGTACAACGTGATTGAGCATTTGGGGACTTATAAGGCGGTACCGTAGATGGTTATTGAGATGATGAATGTGGAGGGATTGACTAGGGAGAATGTGGCTAGTCATTTGCAGAAGTATAGGTTGTATTTGAGTAGAATGGAGGAAGTGTCCAGTGAGGGACAGTGTACTCCTAGGAGAGGAGGGCCGGTTATGTTTGAGTATGAGGGTCTCGGTCCTGTGCCAATGCAGGAGTAGGGGCAGGCTCAGGTGGTACAGCAGCAACAGCAGCCTGTTTCTCCGATTTCTGTGGTGCCCTTGCCTTCGGTTGGACCACCCCCTGGCGCTTATGGGTTCGGTCATTTAGGGTTTCCCGTTGGCAATTCTACATTGCCTGGATTGGGGGATTGGAGAAGAAGCAGGTCTGCAGATTTTGGACAGAATCACAAGTTCACAACTACGGGTATCAAGGGGACGTATCAAGTTATGAGCTTCAAGGGAATGGGTTTTGTTACGAAGTTGGAGGATCCAGTAGCAACCAAAATGCAGAAGATCAGAATAGTTGTAAGCAAGTCTAACTGTCTGCCAACAGTAGGTAGCGGAAATGCCAGGGTGAAGAAGGAAGTCCAAGGAAGGGTCGCATTTCGAATCAAAACTGAGATTGAGATACTAGATAATGGTTACAGATGGAGAAAGTATGGAAAGAAGATGGTCAAGAATAGCCCGAATGCAAGGTATATGTCAGTACTCAGTAGTCAGTACACACAAATGAAGCTTATTTTCAGAAATGCTTAGAAATGAACCATTCGAATTTAAATATAAAGCGAAAGAATGCACTTTTGCTTATTTAATTTTTGTTAACTAACTCGAAGTCTATTAGCTCAATTGGTAGAGCAATGTGCTCTTTGCACATAGATGTGGGTTCAAATCCCATGTAGACTATTTATAATTCAAATTTTTAGATTCAGAAGTCTATACTTCATTCCATTGATGACTGTGCACAACAGGAGTAACTGAATAGTACAATCGATACGAAAGAGTATGACCAAAAGTACAAGAATCCAAACACAGAAGTACAGTGGAGTACGAGGAAAAGTACGGTAATTGTGGGTACGTAGGAAAAAGTACGAAAGTGTAAAAACCCAGGAAAAGTACCAAAGTTGGTGGAGAAATGTATGGTTATTATGGCTCTTACCAAAAGTACGAGATGTTAAGAGTAAGTACGAGAGTCTAAGAACAAAAGTACGACGAAATATGCGCAAAAGTACGATACCAAGGTATGAACGGAAAAGTACGAAACGACGATAAGAAAAGTATGACGGAGTAAGTACGACATGAAGGGAGAATGGCAAATGTAAGAGGGTATGATGAGAAAATTACAATTGTATTAACACAAAAGTACGACGAAGTATGAGGAAAGAGTCTAAAAACAAGGCACAAGTACAATTGTATTAACACAAAAGTACGACGAAGGTGGGCAAAAGTACGACGGAGTACGAGGAAAAAGTACGAAACTCGAAGAGAAAAAGTACGGGAGACTAGACATAAGAGTACAAAGAGTCTTAGCACAAATGTACGACGGAGTATGGTCAAAAGTACGAGTGTAAGACCAAAAGCACGGCATAGTATGGTCAAAAGACGATTCGACAGAATGAAGCCAAAAGTACGACACTACAAAGGAAAAAGTACGATATGACAGTATGCCTAAGCACAAAAGTACAACAGAGTATGAGGAAAGGTATGATATGGCGGTAACTACGCTGAATGTCCAAAAGGTATGATACTGCGGTAACTACAGCAGTAGTTTTTTATGTCCATGGCACATAAATATCTGACATTTATAAGCATTCCTGTTCTACCAGCAGACTACAGTTTAAAACTGAGGTAGAGAAAGTTATTAAAATTTCTTTTAGATATTGTATAAAGAAAAAAGAAAAAAATTTACTGCAGCTAGAGGATTTGAAGAACCTGGAATCTTGAAGTCATTAAGATTTGCCAGTGTACTACTGCAGCTTTCGTGGTTATATATTACTTGATGGAAACAGTCATAATATCGCTTAATATAAACTTGTAAAAGGCTACAACAGTGGGCGGTCTATTTTTTTCCTACTATTTAAATGGGTATTTCCAGTATGTACTCTTAGTTGAAAATTGATATTGTATACTAATTTCATGTACAACGATGCATACTAAATTAGAAAAAGAAATATATCAATGATATTCATTCAATTCCGAAGTCAATTTATGGAATAAGGCAAAATAATATGTCTTGTACAATTGGCTACAAACTATGTAGGAATAGTAATTTATGAAGTGTTCGTTTTCGGTGGTTTTATGATATTAACTCATCACTTATAAGGATCATTACAATCTTAGCATATCGGCCATCATTAAAACAAAAAACATTGTATAGGTAGCAATCTTACAATAAGAGGCTACTTTACTGAAAATTTTAGAGTCATTTGAACTGAATTCAAAATGTCACTTAACAACATATCTTTGAATGTCAGTGTATCTGTGCACAACTCTAAGCATTCATCAAGACATAATTTAGTACTATACAATTCAAAACAAAAAAAAAGCAAGTCATGGATCTATATCATTACGTTGCCGCATAGCATCAATAATTGTACTATGATGCCAATAATTTACGCACTACTTCACACAACATGACTCAATTATGAACGTCCTCCACCCCGCTGACCTTGCCCAGCTCAAAACTTCTCGAACACTAACACATTCAGCTCTGAGGCAAGCACTTTTGAGAACGCAGCCTTAAAGTACCATTCTCATCACAAGTCAATGCAGCCAATGCAGCCATACCAAAGCAATTGATGCACCCACATTGATCTTGACATATTTTGGAAACGGGGACTTCTTGATTACTGATCTATCTCAGCATAACTTCTCCTATATGGAGCTTATGGGCTATGGCGATCATCCTGGTACTCAGCCAAGTACCGAGATGCAAATTTGCAGACTCTAGTAACTGGTCGGTTGACTGCAAATACAATAAGCAGCGAAGAAAATTGAATTTCTTACTACACTACCTTTTAACCATGTTTTGCTGACCTACACCATCGATTAACACATCAAATTGAGAAAAACAATTCTTTCTCAATTAACACATCAAATTGAGAAAACGTTGTCAGATCAAGAATTCCAATCACCACTAAACTAAAAGTAGAAAAAAAGAGAAGAGAGAAGAAAAGGACCTGTCAATGACAACGGAAATTATTTGAAGGTGAGGCAGCGTGTGCTACCGGCCATGCCAATTCAAGCTATAAATCCAAAACAAAATAGAAATGGGTTTAGAACTTTAGATACTCCTCAAATTTGTGATACAATACACTCTTCAAATTGCACAACCAAATAGAATGAATTAGGAACACTGACCTTTGAGTGACATTTGAAGTAATATTATGTTGATGTCTCTGTATTTCCTAGTTGAGGATATGTTGAAGAAAGAACGTAAATCAAACGGCTGATAGGGGGTAATAGAAAAGAACCGGATGAGGGATAAAATGTTATGAGTGAAAGCAAATGAGAATAGGAGGAAGGAAAGATGGAGAGAGATCAGAAAGGAAAAAACTGTAAAATTAAAACAGTAACTGCCGCCAACTTCCCTAACACTATCATCGCGTTTTCTGAGTTTGAACTGACAAATATCACAGAAGTGAAAATAACTGTTTCCAATTCTTAAACTGTTGCAGACATGTAATTAAGGAGAACCAATCAAAAGATGAGATGTCACATAGGGAGATGATTTCATTAAACTGTTTGAGACATGTACTGAAAATCTGGCACTCAAAAACAAAATAACTAAAGGATCAGCAGAAAAAAAAAATGAGAAGGGGGGAAGGGCGAGTACCTTCAATGCTAAGGGCTCGCCTGGATTGGGGGTAATCATTAAAGAGTAATGAGTGTGAAAAATAGAAGAAAAAAGAGGGAGAAGATAGTTGGGACAGGTGAGAGTACCTCTTTTTCTACTGCATTTCATTACATTACTCCCTTAATTATTACCCCCAACCCAGGCATGGCCTAAGAAAATATCAATTACTCCTCTTTCTTTAATCTAATTGACCACAATCATAACACCCCTCTTTGCCGCGTAATGTTTCATGACAAAAAATTAATAACCTATCAATACTAAGTTACTAACCAATCAGGCAGAGGCCAGGAAGTAATATCGTATCTTTGCTACTTCCTAATAATGGAGATTGATATATGGATCAAGACTTATTCGTGGTGGAAGCAGCAATATCGATCCCACGAAGCTTGTTTCTGAGAGGAAAAATATCTCCAGATCAAAAAATTTACACTTACTATGCTAATCAGATTTAAATTTTCATTTTATCTAGTTCAAAATTGAAACCAAAATACAAATTGCAAAAAATAGAAAAATTACTGATAGGTTGATAGCTAAATTACCTGTAACTTTAAATAAACAAATAGAAGTTCAAATCTTCAAGATCAAAGAAGTAGAATGAAAAATAAAAAATTAACTATCCAATACCAACACTTCTTCAAGACAGATTATTACTCAATATCATTGGAAATGGAAAGGTGAGACAACATAAACTACAAAGACTAATTATTGTATTAACAATATTAAAAACAAATAACAAAAAATAAAATGATAAATTGATGAATCATATCAATCTTTAGGTTAAAAGTGAAAACATTAATCGATCTTATAATAATATTAAAAGGTGAGACATATTTACCTTTGAATTCATAATACCATGGATCAAGGTAGAGGCCGAAATGAACATATTGAATTTACAAAAAACACTTGTTGGAATTTACTTATACTGCCAAAATAAAATTAAAAGCTCAAATCAATTGACAAACAACATTCCCAACTATATATTTTTTCTTTTCAGTTTTTAAAAGAGCACTAATTCAAAACCCCTAAATTAATTTTTCAAAGCACTAATTAATTATAAAAAAAGATCACAAATGGAAAATTAAAACATTTCAATTACCTCAAGAGTAGTGCTCGAACGGCGTTCCACCATAAACAATCCACCATGACTATGAATGTAGGACAGGGAATGTAAAAAGAAAAAAAGAACGAAATAGTGAAGAGGAGACTTAATAGGGTCAATGAAAAACCTTTTTTTTTTATGGAGGGTCAATGAAAAACTGAATGAGAACAATATTAGATGAAATGTATCTCAACCCCATAAGTGCCCTCTCGAAATGCGAGGGGAGGGAATGATATAGTGAGTGTTAAGTTTTATGAATCAATATTGCTAACTCTACAAAGAATGATGTGAATTTGATAGAGAAAAGATAAAAACTTTTATTATATCAATCTGAATGTTAATCTGTACAATGAAATGCTTATATAGGCTAGCTAGTTTACATTTGCAGTTTCTAGCTACCTCCCACATTGCCTAACAAGTTATCTAACAGAATTGAAAGTTTTCCCGCCAATTTCTAACTAACTCTTGCTTTCTGTTGTTTGTTGCTTGTGTGGCGAATAACTAACTTGTGATAGCTTGGAAAATTGGGAAAAATATGGGATGGTGGAGAAATTACAGAGACTCGGGAGTAATTGATCCTGGGAAGTTATAGGGAAGGAGAGGGAGTTGAGACTTTAGAGAGAGAGGGGGCGATGGGACGGATAACTGATCAGGAAGAGATCGATTGGAAAAAATGAAAACCGCATTAGGAAAATGGTGAAAAAGAAAATTCCATACTAGCTAACTGTATAGATCGTGGGATGGAGGAGACTGGGGTGGGGAACTGTCAAACTTAAAACTGATTACACTCTTTCGGACAGCAAATGATTTTTTTTTGTTAACCAATCGCAATGGGACACGTAGGGAGAGGGGTTTATTTCCCAAACACTCTCTTTCTGGGAGCTATTTTAGTAAGTAGGTAGAAGGTAGATAGATTTCTTTTTTCATGCCATTTTAATCAGTGGACAACGTACTGAATGTTTGAATCTAAACGAAATGTTTTGAAAATAGGAGGAGACAGGAGTGGATAAGATCATAAGACGACAACGGGAGTATATGATGAGAAGATTATCTTGGAGAAGTTCATCTAGCAGCCTAGGTAGCCACTTTGCTATTGCGGGCATATGTGACAGGACTTATTTTCAGAAAGAGGCTACTTTGCTATATGGCTATTTACAAACAAAAATCACAACCGTAAAGTAAGCATGCTATATATACACAGATTATGCTGGACGTACATCAAACTGCTTCGGTACCCTATCTGAGATGGGATTATACTAGGATTGTTGTTGTTATTCTTGTATTATGGCTGGATGTAAAGACCACCACAGAGATGCCGAAAAGTGTGTATGTTACTACTATTCAAGTGTTCAGAATTGAACCTAACCTCCCTAACCTCCCTGAGAGCTTGATCTATATTGTAGATATCGTATGACTCTGAAACACTGCTCTACGTCTGCCTCTTCTATACATGATGTTACTTCGAAACTACTTAGAGACCTAAGCTTTTTACCAAACAAGCAGAGGTAGAAACTACAAGAGCAGCAAACAACGGAGGCACCAACAAATCCATATTCGAACGCTTGAAAAGCTTTGCCGGTATGCATATGACCTCAGACGGGAACTCAGAAGGCATTCTCACATTTGAGTGCCCACACGCATTTGAGAATGAAGAAGAAGGCAATAATGCCCACACAAAAGCCACCTCAGGGGATATTGCTGTTATCGCCAGAGTAAGGACGTCAGTCCAAACCCCGGCGTACACGAGCACCGGACGAGGGCATTATGTTGTATGCTATGTGACTATGTGCGGAAAACCCATGTTTAGAGATAAATTCATGCTTACGTGTTTAAAGAAGTTCAACCGTCGAAAGTTGTATATGGATATAATACATTAGTACGAACCCATACTCAGTATGGAGAGGGAGACGAGTACTCTTACGTTCGCACCCTCTAACCTAGACCCTTACCCTCATCTATGGTACGCATGACTGATTAATTCGAGATAGCCTTGTGAGTAGCTATGGAGTTAACCTTACGGCCTTTTAGTTAATCTTCCTTGTGATTATTAATTGAGAGGCCAGCCTCGTCCGAATACCGTCCTTACTCGGTAATGTAGGCACAGGGGCCCCGATCTAAGGGAAATGAATCCACTTAGATTAGGTAAACCCGTGCACCTACCCACTAGGTAGTTGAATGCGCATGCTATTGAACAAGAGCCGCCACCAATT
>ONZK01002384.1:20513-40097 GCA_900322385.1 Pharnaceum exiguum | reverse complement strand
GCTTGTAGCCTTGAATATACTCCTTGTTTGGATGCTAGAATGCTAGTGCTTGTGTGTTTGTTTGGTTTTGAGAGGAGTATGTTTAGGCTAGGTTGAAGTTTTGACTACTCGGATGGAAATTTCTCCATAATAAAAATTTATAATAGTGTGTTGTTGTAATGAATGAAATAAGGGGGTATTTATAGGTGAAGAGTGGAGAATGGCCGGATTTTAAAAGAATATTGGGGTGAATATTGAAAAGATCCGAGCCAAAATTAAGTTTATTCGGAAAAGGAGCCCGGCGGCTGCCGCTAGAGCCTGGCGCCAACCGCCGGTTTTGGCGGTAGAAAAGGTACCCTTGGCTCTGTACAATACTATGCTTCTGTTTTAATATTTGACCCGCCAGGACCCCGGCGGCTGCCGCTGGGGTCGATCGGTAATATATTTTTATTTTTCTTTTTCTGTTTATACGGATCTATTCCTTGTATATTTTAGGTAATTAAATAACTCGGTTTTGGTCCTGAATATTCCGCAAATACGAAGAAAAAAGAGGAGATTTAATTTGCTTTTTCGCCAAGCAACACTTAATTAAATAAATAAATATATAATTAAATGCATATAAAAGGGGAAAAGCTAGTGGATTCGGCTCACTTTGTGGGTTGATTTGAATAAACTAATTAACCAATAATTAGGCATTGGGCTAATACTAATTAATCAGAATGGGCTATAATATTATTAATGATCCAAATGACGATTAATAATGGATCGGGTTTTGGAATCGACTTCAATTTCTTTCTCAAGCATCGGTGCACCCATTACAATAAAGAATCAAGGTAACCGCGGGATATAAGGTTGGGATTTTCGTCATTAGGCATGGCAATACACCTATACAAAATGCGGTATCTACACCAACTTTTGTCGGACGACACCATTCCTAACCTTGTCAACCTGGTAATACAGCACATCCGGCGCATCATCCTTATCTCTGCCACTACTAGTATCTGTTTTTGACCTTTATTAGACAACACTCAGCCCAATATAGTATTGTCGGGCATATGACAGTCTTATGAAATCTCCCTTTCTATCGAAGCGGTATCTTAGTGTCACATAGAACCTCAGATGCACCCCTCCATTTCAGCCACCACGCATTGACAAGGTATGTGATATCATCTTCAATTTTTCCATTACTCTGCAGTTAAGACCCAAGCTACGTGAAATTCTCAACTCTAGGAATGCCATATGTGCCGATAATCATTTCTTCCAACACCCCTGAGCCAATAAAGTTACAACACATATACTCAGTCTTTGTTCTACTAAGCCTTAGCCTTTTTTATTCCAAGTTGTCCCGCCACATTTCTAACTTCGCATTGACCCATACTCTCGTCTCATCCTCTTGAACATTCTCGTCGACAAATAGTATGCACATGGCACGTCTTCATGAATACCTTTGGTTATTTCATCCATAACAGCAGCAAATAGAAACATGGTCAACGCCAATCCCTAGTGCAGTACCACCTCAATTGGAAAAGGGCTTGTGTCACCACCCGTCATACGAACACATGTAGTCTCTCTCTCATATATACTCTTAATAACCTTTACGTGATCAAAAGTTTTTTACTCTCCAAACATCTCCACAAGACCTCCTTAGGAACTATAACGTAAGGCTTTTCTATATCTATCAATGAATAATTCTATCATACGTTTGAGGAGGTTATTGCTTCGGTTGTCGACTATTCAGGCATAAATATAAACTAGTTTTTGGAGATATGTGCCTCCCTCTAAGTCATATCTCAATCACCTTCTCCCAAAGTTTCATGGTGTGGCTAAGGAGTTTGATCCCTCTATAATTGTTGCAGCATATCCCCCTTATTCTTGAACAAAGGCACTAGTAATGTGCTACTCCTCAACTCTTGCGGCATTCTCTCATACTTGAGGATTCCATTGAATAGCATAGCAAGCCATACTACTCTGTCTTCCCCCTATGCACTTCCAAACTTCAATGGGTATCTCATATGTGCCTACTGCTCGATTACACCCCATTTTCCTCTTTGACTTCCTCATTTGAGATGTTGAGGAAAGTAGTATAGTTACGCGATTCCTTTGAACGCACCAAAGTCTTAAGTTGAAGCACAATGTTTCCTTATTCGTTGAAAAGCTTATGGAAGTAATTTCGCCACCTCTCCCTTATCATATCTTCTTCCACTAGGACTCTACATCTCGATCTTGTCCTTGATACACTCTAGATCCAAGTTCCTATTTTTTCTCTCCCTAACTCTAATTATCCTAAAGACATCCTTTTCTCCTTCCTTGGTGTCCAACCTCTAGTACCACTAATATGCCTTAAACTTTGACTCTTCCTCCGCTCTAGCTCCTTACTTCTCTTTTTAGCCACCTTGTACCCGCTCACATTAGCCACCCTCTCCTCTTTATTGCTACTGCCATCAATCACTCTAAACGCCACCTTCTTATCGTTGATTTTAGCTTGAACTTCTTCATTCCACCACGAGATCTCCTTAATGATCCCCATTCAATTCCCATTCTCGACATCCCAACTACCTCTTGTGCCATCCTCCTTATGAAGCTAGCTACTGAGCTCTATATTTTGTCTACATCACCCTCTACCGTCCCACTCGCCTTCCATCAACTTATCCCTAAATTATGACAGTTTATTACCATTTAACTTCCACCAATTAATTCGACGAGGGTTTGGCCCTCTCATTATTATCATTATTTTTTTGGATAAAGTCTAGAACAAATTTTAGTAAAGCATGCTGTTAAATTTGTGGGGGTTATACATGATTTATCAACCTAGAAACTCTGACTACTTATAGTTATAGGAACCTGTTTGGTTAACAATATATATTGAATTGTTTTATTAATTTTTTTTAAAAAAATAATTTCGAACAAAATAAATTTTATAAAAATTTTGATTGTATAACTAGTATTTTTTTGAGATTTTTTTAAGTTATAATATTCTAGATTTACTAATTTTTAGAATAACTTAAATTAATAATATGATTACTCGAAATCAATGGCTATAATATTTATATTAAAAATCAATAATTTGGATTACACCATGTTATGGTGACTCCCATCAATTGTCCTATGACTTTCACATATTGAAAATTGGAAGTCACCATACCATCTTCTATCAAACTATATTTTTATGGAGGGTGTCAAATATTGTCAATGTGTTTGATGTCCAAATTTTTGATTGCTCATAATCCTTTTTTTTAAGATGTTCCGTCAGCAAAAAAAAAGTTGTAAAAATACGAGTAGCGAATAACTACCCACTAAAGAGAAACTGATGGTCGGCGAAATATTAGATATACCGTACTAATTAAGTGTAAAATTTCACAAATCTTCCATCAAGATTCACTAATGAATTAATCCGAAAGAGTTACTAGTTACATTTTTCTTATTATAAGATTAGATATGTTTGAGATAAATTAATGAATGTATTTTAGGAAAGAGAGTGTATATGTTGAATTTGTGACTGGGTGTATCAAATGTTGTACACCTAAGGTATATGGTATAACTTCTGGACATTGATAGATCTACCCTAAGGGTCTCCTACCCGATAACATTGATATTTCTATATCTCTCCTCTTCCTTTTAAAAGTTAATACAATATTTTACATTTTTCCTTGGAGATAAATTAGAGGGTAGGCCACCCGGAAGGTATACCAACAATGGAAAATATCCTGTCCTTGGCAATAAAAGTCAAGGACCATAAGGTATTGCCAAGGACAAGTATCCACCCTTGATTTGTCCTACTTTTAAGGATAATGATTGATTTGTTTGTTATTTTTCTTAAGATTTATATTTTCTTATAATATCCTTATTAACCAGGAAAAATAAAAGCAAAATTCAAAACTGTATTTTTTTTCGTGAAAAAAAAGGGGGGTTTTACCCAATACGTGTTTGGTATGATTTTGCTGTTGGAAATTTGTGTACTATTATACTTACGAATTCGTGAATTTGTCAGTACAAAAGTAAAAAAAATTGAACATAAAAGTAGGATTGATTTGTACTCACTAAATAAATAACCCGTCATTACAAAATAAATAGTATAACGATTTTCGCTCTTGGAAGTCGGTGTAAATTTGTACCGACGAATTAATGAATTTGTCATCAAAAAAATAGAAATAATGTTCTTATGCAAGAAAAAATTACGAAAAATTGTGCCGCATAAATACTAATTTGTACGAACACTTACACAAATTTGTCACTAAAAAAAGGTTGAAATTTATTGTCACTGTAAAATTACATATTGTTACAAATTTGTACCTTCGGCCTGCTTACTCAGCCCTTGGATTATGGGCTTCATGTTAATGGGCTTACAATTAATTGGACATTTCCAACACACTGATAGGCTGATAACATCAGCCAACAAGGCAACAACGGAACAACCACGCTCCCAGTCTCAGTAGTCAAGTCAGTTCCATGTGGAAATGCCAACAAAACAAAAGTGCTCACTCCACATTTGCCATACAAAACAACAACAACAAACGAGTGTAAGTCTCATTCAATGGGGGTACTCAGGTCAGGATGTACGCAAGTACGCAACCATACCCCTGTTTAAGAAAACAGACAGGTTGTTTCCGAATTTGCCATACAAAAACAGAACATCAAAAGTGCGTGCCTTTTCCCGGGGCGATTGCGTGAGTAAAACGGGTAGATGACAATGTTTTCTCGTGTACAACACACTGCCACAGAATTACTGGGCTCATCCCTTTCTCTTTCATCTTTCCATACAGAACAAGCTTTTTCTGTTGTGAATAATAGAGGTCCTTTTCCTTTACCTAGTGTGGTGGACGCTTCATAAACAATCCTTTCAAATCCTTTGTTTCTCATAGGTACGTACGGCCACCACCAAACACTTACACATAACACACTCACTGATTATCGTTGCACTCTCATACTGTCAGACAGTACTATTCAACAAAATTGTCGCAATTTTATTTATGATCATGAGAACGAAATTTTGTTTGCCTGCATGTATGTGTTTGGCTAGTTTTATGTGGTCCATCTCTATTTATCAATGCTTGAACTGATATAGTGAAACAGTACCACTCCTACAATAATTAGGACCATATGTATGATCATAGGATGTAAACTCACATCACATATCCCCACATGCCTTCTTTCTTTCGTTTGTGCATTCAAAAAAAAAAAAAACAGAAAGTTTACAAACGGTTTATCAGCACTGACTACTAAGGCTATTTAGTATAATTATTTGTGCGGTTATTGCATCATTTTTGTTCTATATTCATCTCCTACTCACAAAACTTGTTCCGAAATATTGTCAAAATCACCTGCCTATGCGTTTTCGTATCTTTAACTGAAATTGATAGGATCTTAGTTGACATCGGAAAAATTGGAAAATGTTTGGCTTTCCCCTAGTTACTAAGTTACAGTTTTAAGTTCATAATTCGGACTAAAATTATTGCATCGGACAACAACAACAATAACAACCGAGCCTTAATTCCAAATGGTATCGCGGTAGGCTAACAAGGACAACGCCTAACTCTAAACCCAAGAGAGAAAAAAAGGTAGTGAGGCTTACTTTCGGAATTGTCACTCTACTTCTGTGTCTCTAAAATGCCTAATTAGTGGAGACGAACTGGGATAGAGCTGCTATCGTGTTGGTAACTCACTCTCTCAACACGTGAAACGTCACTTTTTTTATAGCGTTTGTTGCTTTTCCACTTTAGGTAGGATTGTGAGATAATGTATGTACTTTTGATTGTTAAAAGTTCTAAGAGTGATCAACTCTTAAAAAGTACTGTAGATGAAGATAATTACTGTTTCACTGTTAGTTTTCTTTTCTGATGTTTAAGTATTCACGGCTGCTCTTTGAACAGGCTGATCTCGGATGCAAAAGCGGTCCGGTGCTACGTGCTCCCGGATGCGCGGTACAGTACATTAGAGTGGGGTGTAAATGTGTAGTGAAGCCGTAGAAGCAACAAAGCGTATTGTAGAAGATGGAGTGTTGATATGTGGTAGATAGGTATATCAGTACCTTGAAGTAGGAGGTATGTTTTTATCATAGTTGATACGAGAAGTCATGTGTGGCTTAAAATTAATCATGTCATTTTCATAGGATTTACATGGTTGATATAATTGTGGGGTTCATTTCCTAATATATTCCTGGCTGAAACAACTTAGGCTCCACCAGCTTTGTCTCCAGTGAAATGATTTATGTTTGGCATTTGGCAATGTACAAAGGTGGCCTTTAAATTGGTTTATTGTTGTTTGAGTTGCAGGGGAGAAATTCTGAAATAGTATCGGAGGGCTTCTAGGTTTCGACATTTCTTTGCCTTGCTTCTATATGGGTGAATACGCTGAAGTTCCGTTACTGGAACCTAAAGACATGGTTACTCCTAATGCGAAAACATCTGTTTTCAAGTCGGCTGCAAAATCGGTCCTGAAGCTGTTGATGTGGATAGTTTTTATCGCATGGGTTGCACTTATGTTCTTCTATCCTTCGACATTTGGGCACAGCCTGGCCACCAAGTTTATGAAAGATACTCAAGGAACTCTCTTTGGGATCACAGGTTAGCTTGTTTTAGCCCTCATTCTTCAACTGGTCTTGTGTTTATATGTGTTGGCTCATTGGCTGTTGAGTTGGAACGGCTTCATGAACTCTGCGAGCTTTGTGTTCCCTATTTGTGCAGGTAGCTTGTTTCTTGGTTTCACTGCACCACTCCTCATAATTGCGTGTCTGGCTTTCTTGTATCTCATCATCTCAGGAGAAGAAGATATTCAAACGTAAGTTACTACTTACTAGTATGCTGCGAGCCTGCGACATATTGAATTGTGATTCAGAGTCCTGATCTAGACTATGTTGTTTAGTTGCTATAACGTCAGAGCTTTCACATTAGAGCTTGACTCATGATGTTTCCATGCGGTTTTGCTTCTTCTTGAATGCTTTTCATTCCTTTGCAGTAGTTAGCTTTTCCCAAGTTAGATTGTGTGGAAATTGTTTGAAAGCTTGACTGATTTTCGTATGTAGGAAGAAGACTCCAAAGCGTCCGGCATTTCGCCTATGGACGTTCCCTATTTTAGTCAGCGGACCATTTGGAGTAGTTTCTATTGCAGAGTTGATTGGCATACTACTTGTTGCTGTATTTGTGATCTATGGCTGTGCTACTTATACAATACAGAGCTGGAGCTTGGTCTCCCAACACCAGTGGTCTTTTTTTCACAAAAGGTATGATGCTGCGGGTGTTCTTCATTGAATAATGAGTCTCTGATCTTATTTGAAGTTCATTTCTATGTTAATTTTCTTAGTTTTTCTTTGTTCTGTTTCGAAAGAATGATTACTGATATTACAACGCCTGTAGAGGTAGACCATGATTTAAGTGCATTATAGAGGATTTCGGTGTAAGCTAGTACAAATGAACTAGTTATTAGCTAGCAGCCTAGGAACCGTTATCTATACAGACTATACCTGAGCCTTATTAACCAGAGCAATGGCTAACTTTCTTCTGAAAATCTCCTTCCACAATTTGAGCTGTGATTCTCAGGTTCATTTAAAAAACTTCTTGATCTCTGAATTGTTTCAGTTTTCTTTTTGAACCAGCATTGGTCTTTGATTTCTCCTTATTACCGAAATTATGCTTTCAGAAATCCAATGCAAATTTTGCTATCAGTAGCGGATACTTCTGTTTGATGCATAAAATCTAGCTGTGAGCTGTATCCATGCGTTAACAGCTTTGGAGCACAATCCGTGGAGATCACAGCTCTTTCATAAATAGTTTTTCACTGTGAGTCTGTGACTTGTTTCCTTGTTATTGAATGCTTCTTGTTCTGCAAAATAAGTTCCACTCATAGTCAAATATAAGCCATTTGCCTTATTAGTTCTAGCACTGACAAAATCTTTCACAACTACAACAGTGTAGTGTAATTCCATTTCATGGAGTTTGTCAAGACATAAGTAACCATTCTCTTCTATTCAAAAATACCAAATAGAGAGGTTGTTAACAAGAGAGACCTGGATGCATTGTTGAATCGAGCTTTTGATTTCCAACAATTCCACAATAAATAAGAACTAGCGTAAGTTTTTGAGCCATTTTGATGTACTCAATATCAACCGAAAGCTGAAAGATAACGACTAAATCTTTCAACTTCATCGACAATGAACAGACAAATGGCCTTCACGCCATAAAATATTTAGCTGCATCCAGATCCTGCTGATGTATTTTGATATTCTTTCCTATCTGTTCCAGAGGTATTTCTTATCCTGCTTACCTGGAGAATATAGGACGAATAAAAAAGTATGTTATGTGTCTAATTTACAAATACCTTCCCTCTAGGTTGTCATGCTAGTTGATTATGCGGAGTTGTACTCGAAAATGGCAATTTGATCGAAAACCCATACATTCATGTGTTTCGTAAAGGATACTGTTTCTGTTTGGTTGAAACTTTTGCCAGTTTGGTTGATTGTAGAGTTATACCCTTGGCTGTTGCAAATCTATCTTTGGACATCTCATTTTGTGTGTTAAAAGTCATTCGGGAAAGTTTGCATAGAAGTCAGGATATATTTTGTAATTGGGATAGTTTTTTCATGCTGTTGCCAAGTTTTTTTGTTATGATTCTAGATGAGTCTTGAACTAGAAGATCAGACCCCATTTTGGTGAGATACATTTGTCGCCAGACTAGACATTTGCTTCAAGGAAAAAAAACATTAAATAGCTCTTTTTCTTTTTACATCATTTGCTAAATTCGTTCTCAAGGTTTAGCGACTTCTGATTTGTATATTTCACACTATCCATTGTCTGATACTGCCTGCTGCCTGAACCATGTTTATTGAAACAAAGTGGTTATTGGAAATGGATTCCTCCTTATTATAATGCAGATTCATCTGAGTGTGAACTTTTTAGTCCTGTGGTGGCCTTTGAACATTTGTGTTCCATATTGTCTTCCTATGTTTCGTTGTTTCTTTTCTTCTTTTTGTGCTTTTGTCATTGTAAGCTGATCTCTGTTCTCAATTTCAGCTGTGAGATGTTGGAGCAGACAGGTGCTCATCTTGGCTTGATCGGGTTGTTTTGTTGTGCACTTTTATTTATCCCTGTCTCTAGAGGATCTGTGCTTCTTCGGCTTATAGATATTCCGTTTGAGCATGCAACCAGATATCATGTCTGGTTGGGACATCTTACAATGTGGCTGTTTACTCTCCATGGAGTGTTTTATGTGATAGCTTGGGCAATGGAGGGGCGGCTTCTCAAAGAGGTGAATATTCCTGTGCTGAATTAGTGGAAACGCATTTATGTTAATACAGCAAATTCATGCACTTTGATTTAATTCTCTGCGTTGCTTTCATGCTTGCTAGTCTATTCTTCACGCTGCAAAATTGTTGCACCACATCTCCAAATTAAGGGGAAAACTGTGTGCTCAAAGTTTTTTTAACCTTCAAATTGACTATTCTTCATACTCTTGATTTCACTCCTGAATGAGAACCATTTCAGAGGATCATGATTTCACAACTCATCATATGCAGCTAAAGATTTACACGATGTCAAAAATATTGACTATTTGGGAACAACAGCTGACTGATTGAGCAAACCTCTCTGCTAACATTTCTTGTTTCCCTCCAGACTCCCGTGTATCATTGGAAAATCTGTTCAGATCCCTCTCTCTTCATAGCCTATTAACATTTCCTCTTTCTTATTTACCTCTCTTCCTTTAAACGTCCGTTCGTGTTTCCAACCTGCTGCTCGCTACCAGACCACAGCATGGTTTCCAATTTTCAACTGAATAAGGAGTATGACAAACCAAATGATTGAAGTGACAAACTGTATCTGCTGAACTGGTAATGAAGAAACTTAGCCAAGAATTTCTCATTCTCAGGAATCTTTACTTCTTGAACTTCATTAATAAAAAGAAGAAGAAACCTAGCCAAGAATGCATACATGCCTAAGACATGACTTAGGCCAATATTGTCTTTTGCTCCTAGAGGCACAATAAAGATGCTTGCAGAAGTGATAGTAAAATCTGTCAACCTTCTGCGTCAGTTTACTGTATTGACGAGCTAAGCATGAGCAGCTACCAATTGTTGTTAGTTGGTAGGATTTTGACCAAGGTTGGTAGAAAACATACGATGCATGTCATCCCAGACTCCGACAATGATATTGAAGTTTTCATAGCAGACACTAGGACTATGATTGATGATTCACTGAATCATTGTGGATGGGCTGTCCTAAAGCTGGGAAGAGACCAATCCTGTAAGTTGCAGGACAGCAATCTACAGATGCAATATACTTAGGTAGTGACACCATAGAAAGCAAGACTTGCTTCATAGAATTAATACTTTGTAGAGAACATTATTCTTGGGTAAGCATATGCCTTTTAGGACCTTGATTGAGCATGTTTAGGTGAAATGTTCTTGTGTACTAGTAAATTGGTTCATAGCGTTCTAAAAAAAAAAAAATGGTTCAAAGTAACATGTCAAAAATCAGAATTCCAAAATGGAAAAGCTACATATAATACCACTAAGGATACAACAATACACAAATGATCTTCTTTTTTTTCTGGCTTATTTTATACTAGGGCCTCGTAATTCCCAGTTGTTGTTTGCACTGCACTGTTCTTTACAATATGTGCAAGAATTTAGTTTCGGTATAAATTATTTTGGTAATAACCTTAATTTATGATAAACACCATATTTTGTTTTTCCTCAAAAAGATATGGGAGTCGCATGTCTGCGGCTATTTCACTTCTGCATGATGTATTTACATGATAATGTCCAAGGCCTGCATTTCATGGTTCAAAAACATTATCTTCAGTTCCCAAAGTCCTTCAAAAATCAGAATCCCTTGTCCGATTCATCTGCTACTTTTCCTGATTTTAAAAATGAAATGTGGAAAACCCATATGTTGGATGCTTGTTTTCTTGACTATCTAATGCTTTATATCCACTGTTAGTTGTCCACTTACTACTGTAAGTTATACCATTATGTACAGTAAATAACTAATTGTGGACAGAGTAAATGAAATAGCTTATCCTGGTCTAAAGCTAGTTTCCCTATCTTTTATTATGCAACATCAAAATCAGTGACTACTAAAGCTGGTGTGCCCTTCACTACAGTTGGTGGACTGAGAATGATGAAACCTCCCTACAGAGTCCAAACATCTTTTCTTTACAACATCATCCATCGTTCAAGTACAAAGCAAACTGTGTGATGGCTACCAAGTACAAACTCTAAGCAATAACGAACTGTCCTCTGTATAGTTTTCTATCAAAAACTAAAGAAAGAATTTCCGGAACTTGCTTGCACACAAGTTGATGATAAGGGTCGCGATAAATTTAGGACTCAGGCTTCTGGTGTATATGAACCTATTGTGTTTTACTAATGCACAAGAAGCTCAGTTCATTTTAAGTGACCAAAGATTTCAATCATTGACAACAGTACTGCTAATCATCAACTCAAAAACACATGTATGTGCTGATATGAAGTTGTGGGCCTATGAATTTTTAAAGAGACTAGACCTTATGCACCAATTTTTGTGTGAACTTCATCAATTCTCCAACGAACTTCAACATACATTCAAATGCTACAATTCTGTTTGTTTTGTTCTTCTATTCTTTATTTATTTATTTACAAATTTGATGCATTTAACAAAAAGAACTATTTTCTAATTATCTTTTGGAAAAGACCAAGTTAGAATCCAAGATATGAGACATTACATTTCGATCTGAGCATTGCTAAGCTTTGGAAGCCATTAGCCACCAAAACTCTTTTAGTTAATTAACAAACAAATAAAATAAAAAATGAAAATAATACAAAGAAGCATTAATTAAAAACGTTTCAATGATATGTTTTCTGATCCTGCAGATATTTGAATGGAAAGATATCGGTGTGGCTAATCTCGCTGGAGTCATAAGCCTCGCAGCTGGACTATTAATGTGGGTGACATCCCTGGAATTTGCAAGGAAATGGAATTTTGAGCTATTTTTCTACACTCATCAACTGTACATAGTCTTTGTCATTTTCATGGCTTTGCATGTCGGTGACTTTATATTCTGCATGGGTGGTGGAGGAATATTCCTTTTTATGCTTGATCGATTTTTGCGGTTTATTCAATCTCGGAAGACTGTTGATGTCATATCAGCAACAGCACTTCCTTGTGGAACCGTCGAACTTGTTCTTTCAAAACCTGCCAGTAAGTACACTGTCCATGATGCCAGTTATTTCACTGTTCCACTGTAGAGTCATAGTGCTGGGACTGACCCTTTTTTATTGCAGATCTGAGGTATAATGCTCTCAGTTTTATCTTTCTTCAAGTCCGGGAGTTATCTTGGCTGCAGTGGCATCCTTTCAGTGTCTCATCAAGCCCACTAGATGGAAAACATCATCTTGCTGTTCTCATTAAAGTTCTGGGAAAGTGGACAGAAAATCTGAAAGGAAAAATCTCAGACAAAAATGATGAACCGCAGAAGCTCCATCAAACTCAAATTCAGTCTCTGATATCTGCTTCAGTAGAGGGTCCTTACGGGCATGAATCACCGTATCACTTAATGTATGTCCTCAACTTTCCTAGATACTCATGTTCGTTGTTTGTATGTTTGTGTCACGTTGTCTTCAATGATAATTGTCTTATCTGGCTCTGTGGGGATCCTTTTATCAATGAATTCTTATTAGGTGATGAGCTTCAACTAGCGAATACCATTTGGCTGTATGTGTGTACTTGTTTCCCATTCTTTTGCCTTCTATGTCTTCCCTTCGCTAGTGTCATGTGAATAATTAAAAAAACGGTTTTTTTTTGTTTTTGTGAAGGCTGTTACAATTAATCTTCTTGGCTTGCCTTGAAATCCTCTGCAAATATAATGTTACCTAAATGGGTTATATTTACTCTTTTAGGTACAAACACTTGATACTAGTGGCTGGTGGCATTGGGATTACTCCCTTCCTTGCTGTCCTTAGCGATATCTTTCACCGCCTTAAGGATGGAAAACCTTGCATGCCAAAGAATATCTTGGTGGTTTGGGCTATTAAAAAGTCAGAAGAGCTGGCACTTTTATCAATGCTAAACCTGGAATCCATGGATCCTGTCTTGTTTGACATCTTAAATCTTGAAATACAAATTTATATCACTCGAGAGTCAGAACCCAGATTGGTCAGTTATTCTTTTCTTGTAACCTTTCTGAATATTTTTTTTGCTCAATTAGTTACCGATGGAAATATATGAAAATCCTGTACATAAATAACTAATTGAATAAGAGATGAATTTGAAATTGTTTTGTTTATCAGGAAGAGGGTGAGGGGTTCAGATTCAAGGCCATGAATTCCAGCATATACCCACCTACTAAGAGATCTGGCATATCTTCTTTAGTTGGTACTGGAGATAATATATGGTCGGGGATTTATGTTATTGCTTCGTCAATTGGCTTGGTGCTCTTTTTAGGCTTATTGGATGTGTACTACATAAATCCACGTGGTATAACAACATGGTGGTACAAAGGGCTTCTTTTGCTTATCTGTATGGTTGCTAGTGTTGTCATTGTTGGAGGTCTAGTGACAGCTTTGTGGCATTTTTGGGAACAAAGAACGTTGGATTGTGAGCAGGACTATGAATTCAAGAACAGTCAGATAGTGGATCATTGCACCCCAACAGAAAACAAGAATTCAAGTGAAGAATATATTTTCAATGCAACCAATCTCCGTTATGCGTGCAGGCCAGATTTTAAAGGTACCATATTTCTAAAAGCTTTGATAAGTATTATTGAATGACCGTTAGGTATTTGCATCTATACTAGCAGACCATTAACCAGGATCAGAGCGGGTGTAAGAGTGGTAACAGAAGATGACTATGCCTGTAATGTGTAATATGTTACTGGAAGTTCTTGTGTTGTCTGAGTGAGACTAATTCTCTGATTTTCATTGCAGAAATTTTTACATCATTGTCAGAACGTTGGGGAGCTGTTGATGTAGGCGTCTTGGTCTGTGGCCCTTCAATGCTGCAGTCCAGTGTAGCCAAAGAAATTAGATCCCACGGCCTAAACAGAAACTCTGACCATCCTATTTTCCACTTCAACAGCCATAGTTTCGATTTATAGGTATCACCTCTCAGGTCTCAATTCTCAAATTATAAATAGTTGGTTCATGTATATAATTACCCTAGTATCCTTACTCCACCAATACCCCTCTTCCCCAACCTAATCTTTGTATATTGGCGCACTGGTTCTTCCCGAATTATATGTAATCACACTTTGTATATAATATATCGCACCTTTTTTGGTTCTCATGTGTATAATTGACTTGAGACATCAGCACCGTTCCTTGGACTTATTCCCCCATTTTCAGAGCAGGGTTATGTAGTAAAGTTCAAGATTCTCAGTGGAAGAGTTTCTTTTACAATATTTGAGCATATAGGAAGAACTATACACTTCTTTTCAGTTCACAAGTTTTTAGTTCAATCTAGTTCAATTCAGTGGATTTATGTTCAGTTTTGCGCTTTGTTGCATTGACCAATGGGATCGGAACTAAACCTCTTTTAAATAACTTTCCCGTGCTTGAACTGTTGGAAAAGTTCTCATTTTGATGTAATAAGATACTAGTTGAAATACTACGAGTATATTAGGAGATATTAGGAAATAAATATTAGGAGTATATTCAGGAGTTAGTTAGCTTGGGAAATAAGTTGATGTAATAATATAGATAAGGGGCTTCCCCTATGTTATTCACAACACATCAATACTATAATGTCATGGTATCAGAGCCTCTTTTCTGAGGACCAAATATTTCGCTTCCGCCTAGGCCGGTGGTGGTTTTGACATACAGCCGTGTAACACCCCACCCTTTGCGGCGGAGGTCACCATATAGTCTCCATATAGTCTTAGGAGGTCACCGATCCTAAAATTACTGCACAGCAAGCACGCTTAACTTTGGAGTTCTTATGGGATGAGCTTCTTTAAAAGAAGGTGCACCTTGGTGATATAGGTAGTCACATCAATCCTCTTAAATGGCTCATTTTTGGTGGGTGTCACAAGCCGCCACCAGACCACCCAAACAAAATTCACATTTTTTAAAACCAAAACCCTATTTTAAAACCCTAGCCGTCAGCCTCCCATTGGCCTGACCCCACTTCAGCCGGCCTTCATCGCCGCCCCAACCCCAAACACAACCCAATCGCGGTACATCACGCCGCCCTCAAACCGACCCGCGGTACATCACGCCGCCCCTATCTCGGCCATTCACGCCGTTATTGTTCTTTGTTGGCCACTCACGCCATCGACCTTTACTTCGGCTACTCACGCCGACCTATGTTCTTGAACCAATGACTTTATATCGTCCTTAACCAATGGCTTATTGCCATCTTTGAAATGCAACTTGTGTCGCCTTAATGATTACGGCTTATTGCCGCCCGACCAACATTGTTACCGTTTCTACTACCGAAGATCAAGTGGAGCTGTTTTGAAATGCAACTTGTGTCGCCTTGATGATTACAGCTTATTGTCGCGTTCGTTTTACTGCCGCTCCGATTGTAGGGGAGTATTAGGAGATATTAAGAAATAAATATTAGGAGTATATTCAGCAGATAGTTAGCTTGGGAAATAAGTTGATGTAACAATATAAATAAGGGCTTCCCCTATGTTATTCACAACACATCAATACAATATCATTTATATTATTTGTCAGAGTATTATTATGCTACGTTTGAGTTCTAACACAATTCTTTAGGTACCCTCAAGCATTGATTGTAGAATCAAATTTTCTTTTAAGTTTTGCTGACAGAAATTGGACAGTGGATCAAAGAAAAGGATGATTTTCGATCTCTTTCTTTTTTCTTTTGTGAATTGCCTTTTTTTTAGCAGTCGTGTGTGCTGAAACTCATTTCAATTTTCATGTGTCTAGTTGCTATTTGAAGTAATCTACAATGATCAAAAGTCAAAAGGAGGTTTAAAACCGAAGTTAAGATTGAAGCCGATGCTGGGTAAATTAACAGCCGAACAAAGAACATATGGTATGTAGGTCAAAGACTCAAAGTACACTCATACATCATCAATTAACAATTTAACATGAGAAATTAGCTAAAACCATCTTGTGTTTTTTTATAAACGTTAAAGATAATTGAACGCAATGGTCACGAAGTTAAAGAGCTGTTTTACTTGATACCCCAACTACTATGCAATTTGATTAAGAGTCAAATAAAAAGCGACAACTGAAAATCAGAAATACATCAGCTGCATTTGAAAATGCTCTTGAGTATGGGACTACACAATGATGAACTTGACAGAAAAGTGACCACGCCTCTTTCATACACAGCAGTGGTGGCTTTATCAGCTGCTTTCAACTGTTCATATATTGGTTTCCAATGAATACAAAACGAATATATCATACATATACACTAAAGTATAACCGTCAAAAGGAAAAAGAATCATCAAAACGCCTAAGTTACTCCATCAACAATCTTAGAACCCACGACACTCGTTGTTTTCTCTTTGGGCAACTGCAGTTCTTTTATGCTTTGTATCACTTCTCCGCTGCCAATGCTTTTACATTTTAAAGGTACAAGATATACATTAACAAAACCGTGGGACTGTGGAGGCAACTGAGAGGAATTCTCTGAGTTAAATTGTTTTTAGTGTCCCTCAAGGTCTCCATGGTGCTGGAGGTGGTGGAGGAGTTGGGAACATAGGAGGCACCGCAGAAAACATGGTGTTCTTATCAATTCCAATGCTCTTCTCACCAGAAAGGGCAACAAGAGCAGCGACTAAACCAGCATTTCCAGCAAGCGTCGGCTCTGTGTAATTGTAATTGGTACGAATATCACGGAAGCCATCACGGCTGTCTGGACCCGCAACCATTGCTCCAACTATGGTGTTTGGGTTTGGTTTCTTGCTGTCCCTCCATTTCCAACCTCCCTTACAGTTGTACTTTATCTTATTCTTGGGAATCGATGCGCCTCTATGGTGTACATGCTTTGGATAGTGGTTACCGAAACCAACCAAATAACTCATCTTACGAGGATTCTTGCCAAGAATGTAATCAATCTGGAACAAGAAGGAGAAAAAAGATGATGCATCCGGCAATAAACTTTCCGTATTTCTTTAGTGAGAAAGGGAAGGGGGGGTTTGCACGCAAATTCAACTTCCATGGATGTTCATGTCAAGTTTTAATCAAACAAGGCAAACAAAAGATACCTGTGTCTTTGCAAACTCGCGCAACGTATCCGTTGAATAGAAATTTGGACCACAGTACCAGCCAGGTGTATCAGCAGCATCAAGATAGTCACTGTATAGGGTAGCCAAGAATGCAGCGTTCACTACATATTGAAGAGGTTGAGGTCTTCCATGGTTCAACTGGATCATACCCCCTATAAAAACATTAAAGGCAAAGATTAATATTCAATAAGTGACAAGCCAATGCGAGAAATAATGCAAGAGTGAGAAACTTGTCACACCTTTTGTCCGGTTAAAGCTGTTGAAATATGGTAGATATGAGCACATAACTATGCTGGTCTGGTTGTGGAATGTCCGGAGCATTTCTTCATAGGGATAACCAGGGCTCAGGAACAATCTCAGACGACTAAGAAGCACCTAAAAAGCCGCCAGATTATCAAAATTGTCAGTATTGAAACAAGATTCCCATTCTATGAAGATGCAAATAGTGCATGTGAGGCAGATTCATCTGTAACAGAGATACTTAGTCCCTCTCTCTATCCCACTCTCTGAAAGTCACAATCAAATTGGCACAGTATAAGTCTACTAGACTGTTAACGTGTCTCCCTGGAAAGCTCAGCCACGTCATAATAAATCATTATGGAAAGGTGCGGCATACAAAACTCTTATAAGAATAGAGGAAGGGTACAGGAACAAGCATACAAAACTTGCATGTTCAGGAAAGGTGCGGCATACATAGGACTGAAACTTATTGAGAAAAAACATTAAATACAGATCAGTATCAATAGAGAGATCAAAGAAAAAGAGTGTATAATGTGCATGCTTATAGTCCAAATGCATCGTAGTTAGTGGATACCAAATTCCGTCCAAGTTACAACTTTGATGCCACTGTCGATTGATTCTCAGATATTAAACAATAGCTTCAATGTACCATTAAGATTTGTCGAGTGCAAGTTCATCAGCATACATGTAAACACAGAGACTTGTTGATTTGACAGCACAAAGCAGGATGATATATGTATTATTTAGGCATCTAACTAATCATCTTGAATTTGTAATGGAAGTAATTGTGCATGAAGCACCCAAGAAAGCAACGGACCTATTATACACTGTTTACATTAGTCCACTTCGCAGATACATTTTTTACCACAGAAATTAAGAAAGAGACAGACAGCCAAACTTACTTGAGCTCCAGCAAGCTTGTTGTCCCAGTTGAGCACACCATAATCTGGGCCTCCCCAGAAAGCACCAGCGTGTTTGGCAAGCTTGGGTGTAGTCGCAAGTTGAAGATACGAAGAGTTTCCAGTAGCATAATATAGCCAGGCACCACCCCAAACAAACTCATCCCAGTACATGGTTGAGTTATAGAAGGTCTCTGCCTCAGTACCAACACTATATCTACCTCTCTGTTCTCTTGCAAACTTAAACAGTGTCTTAGCACCATGTACCAGCTTCTGTGAATATGCCTTGTTATCCTTGAAAACGATGGACGCAGAAGCCAAAGAAGCAGCCATTTCAGCAGCAAGGTCTGAGCACCCATGGCATTCAGTCACTGGTCTGGGATAATCAATGTCCTCAGGGCGCACCCAACAGTAATGATCATTCGGAGTGGTACCACTCCCTCCTGAAGTATCACCTGATCCTACCTGTTACAGCATGAGGAATGAATTCATGATTAAGTAAACAGAATACAAGTACAATATAACAGGGACCATCATGGCACATGTAAGCCGCTCTAAAACAATTGTAAATAGGAAAATTTACATCCCAATTTCATCGGCAATATGTTAAGAAAGCCAGCACATGAGAAACTCTTAAATTTAAGATTTAGCTGATAGGGCGATACAACCAAGGTCTCGGACAAATCAAGCAGGAAACAGCGATAAGCACAACGAACACCAAAACAAAAAACACGGAATACTTCACCACCGGGAATTAGCGTGCAAATTTACATACAATGTACAAACTAATAGGAGATTACTTTACCTGAGCAACGAGCCTGTCAATAGAATCAGCAGAAGAATTAAAGGTCTTGAGGAAATAATCTGTTCCCCACTTAATAGTATCCTTAATGTGATTCAACTCTCCAGCTGCCTCATATTTAGCACTATACTCAATCACACTCCAACTCAACATGGTCATAGCAAACGATTGAGGGAAGTTGAACTTGATCGTATCTCCTGCATCATAGTATCCTCCTTTCAGATCCTTGAATATGGTTCCCGCATCAGACTTCCCATCATTCATACACGAATCACCCCTCCATGAAACATTATTGTGCTTCGGTAACTTCCCCGCTGCATCATACACAATTGTCAGTCAATTGATCCTAAATTATAATATTGAAGAAACCGAGATTCGATATAATCGGTTTCACTAGATACAAATCATACACACATCAACAAAACGATCTCGAAGTAAAGATCAGATCTTTTAGTTGATCTGATCTGATCAAACCATACAATTATTTCACCTCTT
>ONZK01002384.1:0-18326 GCA_900322385.1 Pharnaceum exiguum | reverse complement strand
CCTGTCTCCATAAGCTGACAAAACGAACACAGCTTATCTGTAAAAGTTAAGATTATCTTATAAGCTGAGTTTAAGATTATTGAATAAGCTGCCAATAAGCTACGAAACGAACAGAGCCTAAGAGACACTTCTAAATCATTTCAACTTCCTTACCTTTAAAAAAGAAATTACCTAAATAATTGTTTAATGGTAGATCATATTTTTGCTTGTTACATGCATATCATTCTAAATAATTTTTGTTGTTAATATTTGATCATGTAAAATGGAAGTATAAAACTATAATAATGGCATTTTGTATGGGGAGGAAGACACTGAAGGAAGGTAGATATTTTATTTGTTTAACAACTATTTTGATTTGATTTTTTTTGGCAGCTGGAGATTACTATCATTGAGTCATTATTACTGTTAGCACTCGTGGTAGATTGGAACACCGACGAGTTTAGTGATTGATAATGACAGAGTGTCTAATTGTTTTTCCAGAACAATAAAATACTAATGTTTTGTTTAGCTGCCGTCATTGTTTATTTCTTTTTCCTAGCCGGTAGGATGTATGTCACTGTCTGACTTGCTTTTACTTTGCAATTACTTTCCAATTTGGTGGTTTTTGCTTTGCTTACACTTCTTCCACTGGAACTTCCATCTACCTGCTGTCAAAATGGACACATTTTGACATACGTACCTATCTGTTCGATCAGGTCTGATGTCTTTTTTACGACTACCAATAAATTCTCGCACTGGCAGAGAGCCAGAGACTCAGAGAGTGATTGTTCTACAGTATTTTCCAGTCTCGATTGCATCCTCATCTCATTATGTTCTCATATAAACTTTGGAATCAGAAAAGGTCCAGTGGAACGCAACTGGATCTCTTCCCACAAAAAATCATCGAAGGAAATTGAAGCCCTCCCTTTTGCTTACTACAGTGTCAGTGTTCATTCGTTTTTTTTTTAAAAAAATACTATTGTATCATAACAATGTTCTAATAGTAAAATAATTTATAAAAAAGGAAAAATAGCATTTTAGATATCTGACCTATAACATAATACCAATTTGGGGTCTCACTTATTCAATATGTCAAAAACGGTACCTGAACTTTCAACATTGTACCAATATGGGTACATGTTCTAACGCCGTTACGTTTTTCTATTAAGTGTGATGATGTGTCATACTCAAATTGGCTGGGGATGTGGAAAGGCTTCGAATTTGCCATTTTACCCTTACAGTAACTCGTTTTTCATCATATTTTATACTTTTTTTAAGAAAAGAAAAAGGAAATTGATAATTAAGAAACTATAAAATATGATGATAAAACAAGTTACAGTAAGGGTAAAATGGCCAATTCGCTACATTTTCACATCCCCAGCCAATCAAAGTATGACACGTCATCACACTTAACAGAAAATGTAACGGCGTTAGAGCAGGTACCCATATTGGTACAATATTGAAAGTTCGGGTACCCTTTTTGACATATTGAATAAGTGAAACCCTAAATTGGTATTATACTATAGGTCAGGTACCTAAAATGGTATTTTTCCTATAAAAAAAAAATACTTTCACGTTATGCTGGGATTTTAAAATCTCTTTTACAAATGGTGAGTTGAAAAACAGCAAAATTTGTGTACACACGTTTCATATATGTGACGGGATCATTAATGAGCAAAAGGGGATTACTAATCCTTTTTTGTCACTAATCAATATTTTTCGTCATTAATAACCCTGTCTCACGTCTCATGTATAAAAACGAGTGTACACACTCCATGCGAAACTCTATCTTATTCTTGCAGCTCATGACATCAATTAAGCTAATGAAAACAAGCTGACAAAAAGTGCCCCAAAATGAGGATAACTGTGGACTCCCTTAGAAAATCCAAAAAGAAAATGTAGTGGAGATAGAAAATGTAGTGGAGATCTTTCCTCTCCTAGCCATTTTATATACGATTCACTGAATTTTCCGTGAGGATATCAGCGGTGAGTACAACAACTACATTGTTAGTAATCAACACAACCTTCACAAGGTAGCACTGGTGTGGAACACAGGCGATCAGTTTGCTGCAAACTTTCTATGTTGACCTTGATCAAAAGGACCTTCTTCCACAATTGACAGTGATCAAAAACTTATGAAGAAACTCCATATGGAAGCAGAGCAGCAGCAACCATCCTACCTTCTTCGTTCAATATGTTGAAAGTTGATGCAGCATTTCGCTGAGAGAAATAACAAAAAAATAAAAAACATTACAGTGCCTAGTTTTCCAAGTAGATAAGATTGAGCAGTGCCATGACTAGCAAGCACTAAGGGGAGGAGTCCCACTGAGTAAAGAAACAATTGGCAGTGGCAAACCACAAAATCAGTAGGGCAACTTTATAGCTTAAGCACCACTGTCAACATTGAACCAATTGTACAATTTAATACAACTAGATTCTGAAGACCAAAAAAAAAAAACAAGTAGATTCATGCACTCACATGAGACTATGAGAGTGCGCAGAGCCGCCTATTCAACGCCAATTTAAATTAAACTCATATTCATTATTAAACCCATTAATTGACCCTCTCCGAAAACCACCCGACTTGGCAAAACCTTGAAAAAAAATAAACTTTCACTGAAATGTTCGACCAAAAAAAATGACCAACATTTCTCAAAACGAACTAAGAGTTTAGAAGTTCATAAAAATTAATACCATATACAATGGGGAGATTTCATACTGTGACCAAAAAAAGGTATTAAAAGAAAAATATATGTATCCAAAATGTAGAGATTGATCCTTGAAATAAAAAACAATGAAAAAAGAACAAAAAATACATATGATTGATGGACAAACTAAAGGACCAAGACTAGGCACTTCTTTGTAAGCCGTCATTAAATCACTCATAGATAACAATAGCACATAACAAAAGTAGATAGCATTTAACAGATTGATGTGAGAGAGATAACGACAAAATTGACAAATACCAGATTCAATAACAGTATAGCACATTGATATGAGAGAAAAAAGGACAAACAGAGCCAAAGTCCACTATTCATCAGGTTCTATAGTCACTTCTACCACCCGAACACACTCCCCACCAGCCAATGTTTTGTCCACCCATCTCACTCCCACCGCTTTCTTTAAGAGTCTTTGCAACCTCGCCAACCTCCAGCACCAAACCTCCAATTCTCTTCAACTCCGATCAGCCACTCTTTGGATGTAAATAAAAGAAAAGAAGAAGAAGATCAAAACAGCTCGTATGTCGTCAGAGCGTATGGGTGAATACAGCCACCATCACAACAAGTCCAGCTATCCTAGTCCCATGTATTTCTGCTGAACTCTTCTCAATCATAGTTCAACGACGAATGTAACTTACGGAGGTGGCTGCGTAGAGTCTTCCTATACTCACCTCCCTCTCTCAACCCACGGCCGTTATTTTAAAAACATTCCAGTTGAAATTACCTTAACCTTTTTTTGAGTGTACTATGTTTATCAACGTAACTAGCTAATCTGTTAACTTTTGGGTTTTTAAGGGACCAATACACTAAGTCAGTAAGTGATGTGGCTTTATTTAAATTTTCCGCTTGTGCGAGGGAGAGGAAGACGTAAAGGTGTCAAGGAGAGTGAATAGAGTGCTTTGTAAATTATGAGTGCAGGTGGTGTACATAAGTACTTTTCTTTCCTGGCTGATGGAAGAAGTTGGGAAGTGGAAATTGCCATCGTGGGACTGGAAGGGGGCTTGGACGTGTGTGCTTTTAATTAACTAGTGCATTACCCGTGCGGTTGTTCTTGTATTTATATTTGTATAGAATATACTAAAGGATTTATTTACTAGTTAGTGCTAAAATATTATTATTATTATTTATTATATCTAACAAATACTTGTTCCAAAAATATGGTGAGTTGAATTTCCAAAACTACTATTATCTATGCTCGTCTAAACAGACTGAAGAAGAAAGTGCTTATAGCCCTCTACAACTCTGCAAACCTTCGGCTCAAAATAAGGATCTACAATATACAAGGACGGTGAAGGTTCCTGGAAAAAGGAAGTAATTTCTATATAATGTTGCTCTCCACATATACGGTATACCTACTTTATGCCAACATAGTAAGCATCTGGGTTAAAAGGCGATAGGCGCACACCTTTCTGCTGCAAACCATGCACAGCCTTTTCTTTTCTTCTTTTTTTACCTTTGTATTTGAATTTAAACTGGGGGGGAGAGAGAGAGGGAGACCAGTCTGATTCAAATGATAATGAGAGCCCCTGCGTGTGTCTAGGGCTAGTCTAATAGGCTCACCACCATAATCCCACGGTTCCCACCTACTAGCTCAATCACAGATGGAGATTAAAAAAATTTCGATGGGATGAAAGAGAATTCCATGAGCAGAGAGAGAAAAGAGAAAGTATGAAGAGGCCATTGTCTTAGGAGGTACTCCCTTTGTGGGTGATAATTAGAGGTGAGAGAAGATGCGTAAAAACTGGAAAATAGAAGGAATGGTGGACTAGCGATAGAAGCTTACTGGAGAATAAGGGGAAGGCTTAAGTTGGGAATTGAAAATTACATGGTCTAGGATGGCATTTCAGGTCCATTAACTTTAACGTTCTTAAATCATTCATGAATGATTAGATAAAATCCAAATCCAAACCTCAAAGGTTCCCTAACAATATAGCAAAAATCAGATTCAAAACCATGTCATAAGATTCAAACGGACTAAGGAAATAAGATTACCGAGTCAACTGCTTCCAATTTCATGCCAGTAGATCGAATGAAGTTACGCAATTCCGCACTAACAGGTTGAATATACTTCCCGCATCCAATAATCAGAATTTCTGCAAGGAAACAATAACAAATTTCAGACAAAACTCCTCTTACCAATATCAAATGGGAGAACTTATTTTTTTGAACTCTAGCAACGTTCAACTATAAGTAGGCTATGTTTCATACCAATCAAAACCAGAGTGACCTATATTCATAACAGTTATCTTTCTCCTCAACAGTAGGCTACATCTCCATAACAGTTATCTTTCTCCTCAACAGCAGGGAGTTGAATATCAACGCATACACCACCAAAAAAAAACCACCCACACATGGACACTGCTATATATCCAGAATCAAAACATGCGTGTGAAACTAATCAATATGTAACAGGCAGGGTTATTTATTCAAAATCCACCTTATGGAGTCAAATGCCAGATGTCAGTCAAATACATGGCACTACTGGACTAATAAAAAAAACAGGACTTTAAAGTCACATACCATTAATCATAAACCTTTACCGACTCTTCAGTTACGAATTAAATGATGTAAGTGCTGAAATGCAAATTTCAAGTGATGTAAAGCTATATCCTGTTCTTCAAATTGATACTTAGTTCAGTTTACTTTACATCTGTTACTATACATGCAGTGGCCTACTACTGTAGTGGCCACAAGTTGGTTCTCTGCCCCATAACTATTTATGTGTGGAACATCATCACTGACTCACTAGAATCTGGATTAAAGGACTATAGATGCTCATTTAGCACCCAGACACGGGTTTTCGCTGCTTGCATCAATCGAGAACAATTTCGGCAGAATATAACCAAATAATAAGGCATTCCACTCCATAAAGGAAATTTCAACTACAATAAAAAAAATCTCTATATTTCAATAATGGTCATCACATTAACCCTGACAGCTTAGAAGACTATGCCCCATAAAGTAGCATAGCAGTCTGAAAATTCTTCTGTCTCCCGTTCACCGGATGCACATGGAGCATACTTCAAGAACAGATTGTGATATTTGACTGAGACAAAACAGCATGGCTAGATGCAGCCGATTGACAAAAAAAAGTTACTTTCACATTATTTTGAATGTTTAAGCAAACTCGGCAAGTCGAACAACACAAATACAACTAAGGGTGATCAATAAAGAGGAGAGGGGGAGAATTGAGAGAACCATAATCAAGGATGCCGAAGCAACAAGCCAGCAATCCATTCAAAAACGACACGGTCCAAAACTGATTCCAAATAGTCACTATCTCCACAAGAATTGCCATTTGTGTCAAAGATTCTCAACCAAACTCTTTACCATACGCATTAGTCTTGCTGTTCCAAAATAAAGTTTACATTTTCTTTTGAGTGTTGCTTCAGAAACACTGACCATAACATTGAGAAGATTTATAGTAAATCATCAAGGTATACTTTTGTTAGATACATTTGTATAATAGCTGATGTTCATAATTTTTCATACATATATAATATATTCATAGATATTATTTGTTAAAGTTGCAGATTGAATCCTCTCAAAAAGAGAAAGTTGCAGATTGAATTCTCTATTTCTATCAAAAATAAAATAATAAAAAAAGATGCACAGTGAAGACCACATAAAAGTAAACATCACATACGGAAGTAGGGAGTATAAGATATGTCCAGAAAAAAAACAGATTGCTATTTGAACAAATGGACGACAAACAATTCACATACACTGGTCAACACGCTAACATAAATCCCCAAAGTTTGACCTTGATGAACCAATTGACATTTGTATAGAATAAGTTTGTGCTGCTACAATTTGAAGAAAGATACACAATGAGCTGACAGACCCAGAGGGAGGAAAAAAAAGTTGGTTATTCTACAAACATTTCTGACAATGGTCAAAAGTAGCAAGATTCAAGTTTTCCAGTCAGCAAGGGATCACTTCCAGAGTTCCAGTTAAGTATTAGGAGTCCCTTTGCAGCTGCAAAACTTAATGTGTTACATTATAAGCCACAGGTGGCCAAGATTACAGCTCTTATGCAACACTGGACACAAGACTTTTCGTATGCAGGAAGGCTACAGTTGCTATCTTTTGTCATCTTTCTCAATACAAAACTACTGGGCTAAGATCTTCACTTTTCCACAGGCTGTTAATCTTCAGATTGTCAGCTTATGCCGTAGGTTTTTGAGGACTGGATCAAGTGCTAATGCCAAAAAAGGCCCCAGTAGTAGGAAGGATGTATGTTTACCAAGGAGTAAGAAAGAATTAGGTCTCTTTAATATCAAAGCATGGAATATTTGCAGAAATAGCCAAGCTTACTTGGTATGTACAAACAATGAAAGAAAGCTTTGGGTGAAATGCATTTGAGCATACTATGTTAAGCATGATCTATTCTGGACAGTTAAGAACCCGTCACAAGCATCATGGGTAGTGCGAGGTATATTTAGTGTCAGGAATTGTGGTTGACAGGTTGCCAACTTGCAAGCTTTTTGAAACCACGCTGGTATATAGAAACTTATTACCTTCAGTTCCTAGACATAAATAGGGAAAATTGATATGGTCGTCTCTAAGCAACCCACGAAATTTTCTCTGCACCTGGTTGGGTTTACAAGCAAAGGCTAGCAACAAAAGTCAGCAAGTTTGGAAGGGTACATGATCAGAAATGTGTGTTGTGTGGACAGAGTTATGAAATGTAGTGCTGTATATTTTTAATTGTCCTGTCTCAAGTGAACTCTTAATTATGATATGGAGATTGTTGAACAAGACGTGGCAAGGTACAAGCTGTAATCATACAACTGAATGAGCCATGCAACAGGTAAAAGCCCGAGGAAATTGGTAATGCAAGTTGTGTTGTTGGTGTAAATCAAGAGGGTTGGGAAGAAAGAAATGCTACAATTTTCCGTGGACAACAAAGCTTCCTAAAGTCACAGCTAAAAGAATTATCCTTGCATTCCATGCCTGAAGCTCCAATCATACCCGAAAGTACATTCTTATATGGTAAAATACTTGAATCATTATGTGTAATACATCCTTTGCATAGGATGGTGAGGGGTAGATACAGCTATGAGAAGGCCATGTGATTAGATGATAATAGGGGTATTTGAACTATAATGTAAAATCTTTGTAAAGCAATACAGATTAACTAATTTCCAAAATAAAAAAAAAAACGAACCCCAAACTTTCTTTAAGATTACATATCTAGGCTTTGCCCAACTAATCCCATGGGCCTGAAGTAAACGACCGGGAAAACCTCAGGTGAACCTCAGGAGTCTCGGACTTAAAAACTTATGGAATAGATCTCACAAGTCTTAGAAACTGAGCTAGCCACTCAAAGTTAAAGGAACGCCAAATTAGACTATTAGAAAGTAGAAACCGATTCAAAAACCTTTCTAGAGTATCAATTGAAAGCTACTTCGTACGTATGTACACAGAGAATAAGGCTCTAACCTGGTACAGGCCGCAAAAGCTTGAAAATGGACAAACTGCAAGGGAATACAAAGACTTGGATGAGTAAAATTTGAACATAAAAAGCAAAACATAATACTATTTCCTTTACACCACATGCCCAATTAAGGAATAACAGCAACAAATTGCCTTAATTCAAAAATATTACCGTGAATGAAGACCATGGACTAGACCACTAGTCCAATTTTTTTTTAGATAACATGGGTGTCTAGGCTTTGCCCAACTAATCCCATGGGCCCTGAAGTTACTAGACGACTAGTCCATGAAAGCAACTGTTTGATCTATGAGAATATGATTGATCAGTCCAGAGCACATAAGTCATTGTGACTGCAATACTACTCGAACAGATTGATCAATAGGAGAAACCAAGAATGCTAGCGCACTAGAAGGCCTTCAGTCATAGCACAAACGAAAGATGGCAGCCTCTGTTGATAGATTTACTTCCAAACTCACGGTCACTAGTTGAGAATTACTAGCACTCTTAATGTACTCATTATAGAGCTCCTCAAAAAAATTGTCTTTCCTACAACTCCCAAAGATATGCTTTCATACAAAATCTTAGCATTCTATATAATAACACTCATAGGACCCTAGTTGCAGGAAGGTAGAACTGTAATAGCAAAGGAGATGACTATGTAGGCAGGGATATCTTTCCAATACAACAACATCAACCGAGTATAATCCCCATTCAATGGCGGTGCTTGGGATCAGGATGTACGCAACCTTTCTAATACACATCTTTCTACTACAAAAGATAATATTGAGCACATCATATTGTGCTATATAGTAAGCCATGGTAATACACTAATAGTTTGTTTGGATTCTTGTTTATGGATTTCAAATCCAAAATTGGTTCAAATCATTTGCTTGGGAATTTAGAAAATCGGATTTGGATTTGATTTTTTTTTCTTTTAGATAAGTAAAAAATTTATTAATGAGGAGGACAAGTAGTTCTCCTATAGAAAGGTTACAAATTACACAGTTCCTTTGCAAAATAGTCAAAGGATAGTCTACAACAGCTCCATTAGCTTTAGTCCACAAAGACGCAAGATAAGTGAATCGTCAGTCCCACAGTGAATATGTTGAATATGCAACACTTCCAACATTTCTAGGGAAAAATCAACGAATTTTGGTGGAGCCGGATGCACCAAATTACAGCAAACATCGCATTTCAACACAACCTCTTGTCCTTTTCTCTCCCAAAACCCGTGTAATTAATCTGGAAGGACAAACCCACAACTCACCAAAGACACCAAAGAGACAACTCCAAAGATGGCGTGCAAAGTGACAATGAAGGAAGAGGTGTGATGGCGTCTCTCCACTACCTCTACACAACACGCAAATATCCGGGATAAGGCCATCCGGGGTCTCCACTTTTGTAGCATGTCATTGGTATTAATCCTACCCAACGACATGATCCAAACAAATGCTCTTACCTTGTAAGGAACCTTTGCTTTCCAAACTATGTTAGTAATAGGAAACAAATTTTACTTTGAAGGTTCACTCAAGATACTAAGGAATGATTTGGATGATGACGGATTTGGATTTGAATGACATTCAACTCAATTACAAACAATGTATTTTGTGAGATTTCAAATGCAAGAAACCCCATGTAATTTATGAAATCATCCTTCCCTCTTCCACCTCCTCTGCTCTCCCCCAAACCACAAGGCCACCACCTCCTGCCCTACGTCAGGCTCTACGCAGCCACGACCCCACGGCAGCCACGTGCGGGCCACAGTCAGAGCTTCACTTTCTTACCATATTTCTCTCTCCTGCCCATTTATTGCACTTCACTAATTAGAGTGTCGGAGAGAGAAGGATTGCCATCGTTGAACTCTCTAAGGTGCTGAAATCCAAATTTGAAATTCCAGTCTTCCCCAAATTTTTATTTGAAATACATAATTGTAGATTGATGATTTAAAATAATGATCTCAAAAATCATACAAACTAAACCTCATTGCCAATTTCTGAACGAAAAAAATTTACCAGGAAACCACATACATTGAGAGAATCATCACATTCGGCTCAAAATTCCTTTGAGGCAAACATGGTCGGCACTCACAAGAATGTATTTGAAAGCCTTAAACTAGATTGTTCTTTACGAAGTTCTTCCCCGAAAAATGAGGAATGGAAAGAAATAATTGTAAGAAACCAGATTGTTCTTTACGAAGTTCTTTTTAAGATTAGAAAATTAGAATTTATCAAGGTACATTAGATGAAGAGGATTCCTCTCCATATCATTTACAAATTCCCAAAAATGTAGCCAACCCAAAAAAAAAACCACCACATCAAGCTATTGATTCATGTATAGTCCTGGCAAACATGTGTGGTTGTAGGTTAGAGATCTCATAGCATCAACCGATGTACAATGGAGAAGCGAGTCGAGGGTGGGAGAGGGTTATGGTAGCGAAAGCACTTGAGGAGGTTCGTTGGAAAGAGGTATGGCGGAGGGATTGAGGTAAATAGAAGCCGAGCAATGGGGAGGGATGTTTTCGGAGGGCAAGAAATATTACAATTCCATCCTTTTCCCCTTTCATGAGGGAGAGATGCTAATTTTCATACATAAGTTATGAATTTCAACCCGAAGATACAATTTTCTTTCAAAAGTTCCATCTAAATTCTATGAGGTATATGGTAGTATCATGTGCTAATGCCACTGATTTTTCGAGTGCCCATAATTTCCAGGTGCAATACAATCATTATGAATGATCACAAACTTTCTATGACAGCAATAACTAGTTCTACAAACATTGATAAACAATAAGTAAACAGTACCTTTCGGGAGTAATTTGGGAGAAATTATTGGGAGTCCAAGACATGAGCAAATTCCCAACACATAACAAACTCCCTTCGTACTCGACACCATTCACCTTGAACCCATTTTCATGAAACCTACATATAAAAAAAACAATCATTATTAATCATTATATAAACAAAAGAAAGAGAAAGAGATAGAGAGTAAAGTAATAATTAATACTCTTGGAAGCGGAGCTGGTCTTCGGGAACGTTGTCAATGAGATTGATCTGATCGTAAAGAGAGAAAGTGCGACGGAGAGAAGGTAAAGGAAGAGTTGGGGAGGGTCTTGATAATATTGTTGTGTCCTTTTTCATGTGTTTTAGGAGGGTTGGGAATGTGCTCGCTGCTTTCTGCCTAAATGCCATTTTGTTTTGTTTTGTTTTGTTTTGTTTTGTTTTGATGGTGGGCTGATAGACGGAGGTTGGTTCGAGTGGTGGCACTAGAAGCTAAGAACAGGTTGAGGTGGCTGATGAGTCGCTCATCGGGGAACAAAGAAAGGAAGATGGGGAGAGAGTGAATGATGGGGCAGACTAGCAATAAAATAAAAGAGAAAATTTTACAAAAGTACCGAACATTATTGGGGTTTTGTACAAAAGTACCAAACTTTTATTTTTTTGTACAAAGGTACCAAACTGGGTACATTTCTTTTTAAATCGGTACTTTTTCTAATTTCAGAAAATTTTGGACAGAAATACCCTTATACGGTTAGACCCATTCCATTAATTTTCCCTCTTCTTCCCATTTCCCTTTATTTTTCCTTTTTTTACTCTCTACCACTTCAATTCAAAACTAGAAGAATTGAGAGTGAGAAAGAAAAGGGTAAGAGGCGAAATTGAAGTGAAAGGGAGGAAAAAAAAAGGAAAATAAAGGGAAATGGGGAGAAGAGGGAAAAGGACGGAATGGGTCTAACCGTTTGAGGGCATTTTGGTCCAAAAATTTCTGAAGTTAGAAACAGTATCGATTTAAAAAGAAATGTCCCCAGTTTGGTACCTTTGTACAAAAAAATAGAAGTTTGGTACTTTCTGTACAAAACCCCAACAATGTTTGGTACTTTTGTAAAATTTTCTCAAAATAAAATGATTAAAATCTCATCTTAGTCGTTTTGTAGCAATCTTAACCCAAGAAAATATAATTTTGTTTTGAGAGAACAAGAAAATATAATTGATACTTATTAAAAATGTTGTAATTGTTATAATATTAGGGAATATGTCCACGCAGTACGCCAAAATCTCTGTGCAATACTGTTATACTCAAAATTTCCATTTTTTACCCTTTCATTAAAAAAAGTACTCATAATTTTCGCTACCAAAAGCGCTACACGAGTACACATTCAACCATGATCTTTGGTTTGATCAACAATGGCCATCGTAGTATTGTACCACACAACTTTCACCACGGATGATGAAAACTCTCAATCATACATAAAGCACACTTCTAGATTGGTGTGCGACTGTATAAAGTACACAATTTTTCTGTTTTTATTACATTGTAGAAAAAAAGTCAACCATTGCCAATCAATCCAAAACGCAAATCTGGTAGTACCAGTGATTAATGAACTGATATGGTATTATTGTACACAGCCGTTTACCTTAATCACGGCTAACCGCTATCCCACCACCACTATGTACTGTCGACATACACCCAAATCAGACTAACGGCGACAATCCACAACCAACGCAAACATACAGTGATATAGACCACTATCTAATGCTCGTAACTATCCGTCCTTTGTCTCCTTCTCAGCCTTCTCTCACCCCATAAAACTAAAGAAAATGAATGAGGTGGGGGTGGGTTTTATCGGGAGAAAATGAAGAGGGGGAAGGGAGGGGTAAGGAGAGAATGTGGAGAGTTCGTTTTTTTGGGAGTGGAAATGAGAGGGGTATAATTGTCATAAACTGTATTGCAGGAGAGAATAGCGTACTGCGCAAACAAACTTCGTAATAGTATATGGTGGTTACAAACTTACAATTAGAGTTGGCCACGACTCGACTCAGTTCGACTTCGACTCGACTCGTCCCGATTCTGACTTCAAGAAATATGAAATCTTAACCAAACCGTTCAGACCGATTCGATTACGACTCGACTTGCCAAAATGAACATTGTCAAGTCGCAAACCGAACCGAATCTAGACGATTCGACTCCGATTCGACTCAATTATCAATCTTACCAAACCGTTACCCGAACCGAACCTAAACAATTTAACTACGACTCGACTCATTTTTCAGTTCGACTCGACTTATTTTTTTAATTCAACTCAATACGACTTGTTTAATAAGATTTGCAATTGATTTCAAAGAGTTTAAATAGCATAAATGTCTTGTCTTACATAGTTGCATGTCTCAAATTGCACTAAGGGCCCGTTTGGCTCGTTGAAATGTAACGCAAAAGGTAATAGAGGTGTAATGGTAATGGTAATGGTTCCGGTTGAGTAGTGTTTGGTAAAACAAATGTAAGGGAATCACCAGAACCCATTCCCTTAGATAGTGTTTGGTTCAAGTTAAAAAATTTAAAAACTTTTTTTCCACATTATCCTTTTGTGATTTATATAATATGATTGAAAACCATTTGGGGGATATTATCCTAAACCTATACCATTTGGAAATCAGTAACAGAATGACCATTATACCCCTATCAATGTTATCAACATTTGATATCCAAAATTTGCATATAAATATAAAATATGGGACACAAGTTGGAGAAACAAGCTTTGAGCTTCGATGTTGTACTGCAACCTATCAAACCAACATGTGCTCAAAATTAATCTGTCCTTGTGATCATTATATTCAATTACAAGAGATCATAGTTTGATTAGGCAAAAAAAAAAAAGAGTCCAAGGCAGCAGTGGCACAGACACAACAGCACCAGCAACACCAGTGCCCAAACGCAACAGACCAGAAGGGAAACGCAGCAGAACGCAGCAGTAGGAAACGCAACGACCAGCAACAACAGTGGCTAAACAACGGCAAAACACAACACTACACTGGAATAGATAAAGTCATAAAACGAAACAGCAACAGCAAATGGAATTCAAGGTCGCAACGCTCCACCTTTACACCCTGCAAGCAAACATAAACTCCACACTCAAGTATATGCCATTCAAGTACCACATAATTAAGATCATATTCGTTCACAGCCATCTACCTAACAGACCCGGTCATTCATGTATTTATCAAACAGAAAAGTAAGAGCCACAACATACAGATAAGAGCAGTTTAAAAGACATGTGACACTAATCTACAGAAGATTGCAAAGGGAGCAAATATCGTACTACTCATATGGAATACTAAGCTACAAAGAGATGCAGGCAGATAGTAAACATCAATAGTAATTCCATGCACAGATATCTCATTCCACTATTACATGAAAATACGATGATCAATTCTTTTTTTGTTGGTAATTATGATCAATTCACGGCGTCACTTTATTATGTAGATGAGAACAAGTCCAGCTGATATGCACGCGTACAAACACCGACCCACTAAGTACATCCCTAAAGCCCACAAATGTTGTTGCTAGCATCCTAAGTTGTCTCGATCTAGAGCTACAGCCATAACAGCAGAAATAATGAGAAGTTCTATAATCAGTACAACATTACGTTAAAAAATTTTCCAAGGGGACAAGGCGAACCAAAGGAGAAGTAACCTAAACCCAAGAGCGGAAATGTACTATATCAGGTGACACAAACTTGGAAATAAGAAACGGACGGTCTCCAGAGATATATCCGCTAAAATATCCTCCATGACCCGCACCATGATACTGCGACCAGCGGTGTCTTCCTCGCCTAGCACACTCTGTTCCTGTTTCCCCATACGCCATCACTGTTCCATTATAACCTTCTAGCACACTCTGCAACACATCACATTACACGTAGCCGTAAGCAAATAACCATCAAACTAAACCCTAAAAAATTCAAATTTCACTCAGCAGCATGGACAATTACACAAGTCCACTCCACATCAGAATGCAGCAGTACCTCCACGACACGTTTCGCCACACCTTCATAAACACGCTTCTGCGAAGCGAATTCAGTCAGAACCTCGTCGAACTCAAACGTGTCTCAATCCCAGTTGTTATGTGGAAGCTTCTTTTCAACTACAACCAAAAACCAAACAGCATCTAATCATCAACCAACTAAGCAATTCATAGTCATATCAGTATACCATGTCACTACCTCAGGCTGCAGCTCTACACAGTCTGCAATAGATGACAATGAATCTCACATATCCTTCTTCTCCTCGCGAAAACCGATTCATACGGATAAGTGCCATTTTTCTCAACAATTGCAAACAAATCTAAAAGAAAAATGGCATATGTCAAAAAATAAAAAATGCTAAACTCATACACTTTAAGAAAAAAGAAGAACAATATTAGAGCTACATGTTACAAAAAATTATCATGATCAAACATATTACAAATTTTCAGATTCATTTCTCAAGCTACAGAGGCCACACATATACATATAAAAAACAAATAAGCATACAGATATACACCAAAAAATAACATAAAATTATCCACTTTCTTAAAAATGAAATAAAACCATCAAAATGGGATAAATGACAATATTAATCACAAAATATATATAAAAACAAAGATAAAAAAACTAACGTACAGATCATAAAACAAAAAAAAAGAAAAAGAAAATACCTGATAAGCGAGATTTCCTAGATCTCTCCTTAGCTTAATTCCCTGCAAACAAAAAAAACAAAAAAAGAACAGAAATCATGAATAATTCAAAACCATATATTTGAAGTCAGATCTGATGAGGAAAAAACCAAGAGACCTTCGAAGAAAAGAGAAGAAACGAGGAGAGAGAGAGGATTACCGTGTTTGAGAGATCTTCGAAGAAGAGAAGAAACGAGGAGAGAGAGAGGGAGGAGCTTTCGAAGAGGGGAGAAATGAGGAGAGAGAGTGGAGTGTGTTTTCAGAGGAGATGAGAAATGAGGGGAGATAGTGTAATTTTGTTTCCGTTTTGGTAGATTAAAATGAGGGAGCGGGAGGTTGGCGTTTCTTTTTTTCGAGGGGAAGGGAGAGTTTTGGAGGGGAGAGATGTAACGGGAAGGGTTTGTTTAAGAAAACCCAATGTAACAAAATGGCCCGTATTAGTTCCGGATGTAATGTAATTGGTTCCGGTTTTCACTGAACCAAACACCAAGTAACGGTAGGTCCAATCCCAAACCGTTACATTAGCCCAAATCTCTTAAACCAAACACCCCCTAAATAAATAATATGTCTTCATACAAAAGATGTTTATTGTCATATTACACTATTGAACTACTAGTGTATAGCAATTAGATGAGATTAGATTACATTGTTTGTATGAGTGATTGATTGAAATTTATATCATATGGTGTTTATAAATGTTTGGTCATTCAATTGATTATACGTGTATTAGACTACTAGTTATTTATATCATATTATGAGTAAGATTAATAATTATTGTCATATTACACTATTAAACTACTAATGTATAGCAATGAGGTGAGATTATATTACATTGTGTGTATTAGTGATTGATTGAAATTTATATCATGTTGTGTTTATAAATGTTTGGTCATTCAATTCATTATGCGTATATTAGACTACCACTTATTTATATCATGTTATGAGGAGGATTGATGATTATTGTCATTTTACACTATTAAACTACTAGTGTATAGCAAGTCAACGACTCAACTTAATTTAGCGAGTCGATTTGGTTTCGACTACGACTCGACTCGACTCGATTTGGGTCGATTTGACCCGACTTGAATCAAGTCAACGACTCGACTTGACCCGAATCAACGACTCGATACAAGTCGTTTCTGAACCGATTCTAACCGACTCGACTTGAACCAAATCGTCGATTTGAAAAAATTTAAAACCGTTGTCGCATCGGCCCTTTCCGATTCGATTCGACTCCGATGCCATTTGCCACCGATTCGATCCGACTCGATTTCTAGCGACTCGATTTCGTCTCGATTTCCGACTGCAAACCAACCGTTGGCCAGCTCTAGTTACAATGTTATGTGTATATATATACAGTGATATGCAATATAAAGATATCTCTATTTCTCCATTCCATCTCATCTATAGTTTCACAGCACGTTATCAGCACGAATGTTCTAAGCAAGTCTCAATATTTTTCTAAAAGAATAGTAAAATAAATCGGGTAGATAATTTTTGCACTGATCGTTTCTTATCGGATCGATTTCGGTACTCCTCACCGAATTTGATCGATCAAAGCGAAGCCTGCATCATTGTTTTGTCTCCCAAATCTCCACAGATGATCATGCCATAGCGGCACTATTCGTGGCGGCCTTGTACGTACACATGGCCAAGAGATTAGTTTCTTCAACAGATACAAGTTAATTGTTCGATTTCTCCTGACTTTTTCGGTTCTTATATTCTCCAATTTCACGAATGGTCATGCATACTATGCACAGTGGACTAAAGATAAGTACTCTTCTCATGAAGTATTGTATTCTTTTCTTATAATTCTAACTGGTCATGATTATTGCGTTAAGATTTGTTTGTCAATGTCATGATTCCTACAAGGTCTACATTTTTCCGTTTTGATTTACTATAAATAGGCAACCTCTTTGCCGTTTGATAATTATTCTTGAATGTTTATGAACTGGTTTTTGTATACCATCAATTGATAATTTCCACCATGGCTCTAAACCAAGCCAATAAAAAAAAGTGTAAAGAATAAAGAAACCAATCAAGACTGAGTGATTGATCGTTGGCATCATGGCTATGAACCAACCCATGATGTTAGTTTTTGCGATTAGTGATAATATTCAAATTTCGCTTTGGCATGGACGCATATTATTTTGGATTTTGTTTCTTGTTTGAGAAAGATGGGAAGTACTGATGAATATTTTAAAGGTGGTTTGTATATTTACGCTGAAACATAGCATTGATCGTCCCAGGCGTTATAGCCACCACAAGAGTTGAATCCATGAAGAAGTCACTGATTAGGCTCGAAGTGGCATGTGATTGGAGAAACTAGTACATTTCACTGTTTGAAACCAGACAATTATGAGTTACGGCAAACCAACCAGATTAATCAATCAATATGGCTCCATCATGATGAGATAAGTTTTATTGTTCTTAATTTTTTTAAGAAAAATAAATTGACTCTTGAATATATCGGTTATGATATTTCTTCTGTCATGGCACCTTTGAGAGCTGTTTTATAATACATATAAAAACTACTATATTTACATTACAACAATTGATCACTTGTGCCTAGACCTGGCAGAAAATTACCCGACCCGGTATGACCCGAAAAACCGACCCGAAAAACCTGGGTCATGAACACGAAAAATTTGACCGAACCCGAAACTGACCGAACCCGAAAAAACCGGTAAAATCTGGGTTGA
>ONZK01002383.1:45668-55874 GCA_900322385.1 Pharnaceum exiguum | reverse complement strand
GCCGGTTTTGCAGATTTCTGGCCAACATTTGTCTTTGAAGCGCCTTCGAGGAGATGAGATAAAGGTATATTCATTGCAACTTACAGCCGAAACGAACTACATGCTTACTTATTACAAAAATAAAAGATATGTTACCCGAATGACTGACTGTATATAACTTGTTGTCTTGTAGTCTGCTTCTACGCTCAAACTTTGCGTTTTCTACAAGCAAATTAAGCTAGGTGTGATTTGACATAATTAAAAAGTTGCACAAGCTCAGTCAGATCAATTAATAACCCTGAAGTTTCATTGCTCGCACAGCTTCTCTCCTTTCACTTAGAGTTTACCGTTGCAACCTTTTCTTTTGAAAATCTAGCTGCAGTCTATTGGTTATGTTCCTTTTGCAAAGTCTCGCCCCATCCATCCAAAATCTCAGTGGATTGTATTTTGGTATTGCGCTACTGTTAGTTTTCTCCTCCGGAAAGTATTAAAGTACACAACAAATTCTTTTAGATCGTAATACAGGCATATTATATCTCACAAATCTGTCTATTTTTGGCCACTTCGATGCCACGGGACATAGGCTGTATGTCTTAGCATTGAAGTCCAAAGCGTATCAAAAGTTCACGGAGCTCAGAAGTTTGGTATAAAGGGAAATGAAGGATGTTGCAAAAGCAAATGTTGTACAGATCAAGTTGTATCTGTAAGTTGTCCAAAGTGTATCAAAAGTTCATGGAGCTCGAATTTTGGTATTAAGTGAAATGAAGAATGTTGCAAAGCAAATGTTGTACATATTAAGTTGTATCTGTGCAGAACTTTCTCGTGCAGCACATGTGCTCCCCAGCATAGCAATCTCTCTCTGCTGCATGTCTTATGTCTATGACAACCCGCTACACATAGTTTATTTAGGAATTGAAGATTTCTCCCAAAACAAAATTGTAACTTCACAGGACTTGGGAAGGTCTTGAAGTAGTTATTGGCACTCACATCCTTTATGATGAAATCCATACTTGGCAGGAAGCTACGCCTTTGCTGAAACCCATGCGCTAATAAATATTCAACATATAGCGTGTTCCTTCAACACCAACTGATATCTTTGCACTATATTGGCTACATTGCGGTTACTTCTCTAATGTTTGGAATATCTTGGTCCTAATTTGTGTTTTTTAGTTGGCAGGCAAAGCACTGGGACACCTTTTATGAGTTCTACAGGAACACCACTGACAATAAGTAATGATTTCAACCTACTTAATGTCGTAGATGTACAGGACTGTCATGCAAAACTTATCGTGATAGATCTTCTTCATGCCATTTTAGCTTTAAAGAAATAACTGAAGAAGAGAGAACTTTTTTATGTCACATTGTGTAGGTGGGGCACTGCTTACTTGACGCGGGAGTTCTTTCATGATATGGCATCAAAATTGGGAGATCAAGTCCTTTTAATTATTGCTGAAGAGCAGGATGAAATGGTTGCTGGAGCCCTTAATCTTATTGGTGGTGATACATTATATGGACGTCTCTGGGGATGTTTACCAGAATCTTACTATCCAAGTTTACATTTTGAAGCATGTTACTACCAGGTATGATCATGCTGGATGGCCTTGCGTTGTCCTGTGGATGATCTGATTGTTTAAAGTGCTTTTTATGACAAAAGGGCACATAATCTCTGGTATTAGGCTTCTGTTATCTACAGACTCTGGTATTGAATGTGGTCGAGTTTGTGGGTCCTCATCAAAATCTGAATTAATGTTATGCTTGTGTTGAAGAATCATTATCAAGGATTTTAAGTCCTTTCTTATTTCTTGATAACAAAGGATTTCAACGTTACCTCCTTTCTTCCCTTTTCTGGTTTATTTGGTGGGGAGGTTTTTTTTTTTGGGAGGGGGGGACGGGGGTCCTATAGTTGTAGCTCAAGAGTAATAATTTCCCAGTAATGGCCTCTTTGACCATTTATGACATCAGTCATGTGTATTGCGAGTGGTATTCCCTTTTCTATGGGCACTTAAGGGCCTTCACTGTAGGTGGTGAAGTAATTGCCTAAATGCACCATGCAAGTTCATATTTAATGGTATCCTAGGCTGCAGTGAGTATAACTAATTTCATGATATAATATTCTTCACCTGCTTATAGAGTTAAGAGTGATTGCTTTATTCTGATGAAGTATTTGGTATATTTACATATGTGATTTCAAATTAGATGACAAATTCGACTCACTACTTTTTAGGTTCAACTTCAGAGACCAAATTACTCTGTAAGATCTCCCATTGTATTTTAATAGCCTTTGCCCAGACATATTTTCTTTGAGCTGTAAATAAGCTTATTAAAAGAGAAAGAACTGCCTGAGGGCATTACCTTTTGTATCGTATTTCTCTTCCAAAGTAATTTCTTTCCTTCTCCCGCCTTCGGATTTTTTGTCATATTTTTTTTTATTTTCTTTGATTGAGAACCCAGCACATTTAGTCTGTTTTTGCGTATTCTACATCTTCTCCGGATTTGCTTTGGGACCGGGTTACTTTTCTTGGTTCCTTATGGACAAAATATGTTGGGGCTTTTATAGATGTACCTTTGACTATCTTTCAAAGGAATTGGTCTAGTTTGTAACTACTCTTTTTGAGGACAACTTGTCCTCTTCCTACATCAATATAACTTTTCTTATCTAAAAAATAAATAAATATAGTTCTGTTTTTATTGTTTGGAATGGGTTTTTTGTTCACACAAGTTTCACCTATCTGTATCATCTCTTCAGATACTTATTTTGTGTTTTGTAGGCAATAGAAGCTGCTATCGAGTTAAATTTAGACAAAGTGGAAGCTGGAGCTCAAGGTGAGCACAAAATCCAGCGGGGTTACCTCCCTGTGACAACGTACAGCTGTCATTACATTGTTGATAAGGATTTTCGTGGGGCAATAGGTGATTTTGTGGAACGTGAAACAACTCAGGTACTTCTTGTTCTAATGCAGAAATTGTTCTGTTCTGGAACCTGCAGTGTGTTATTTAAGTTTAATTTAGCAAGTCATGTCAGCCAGTTTTTGTTTTGTCTCCTGAGGTTACTTTTTAATTTTTTTGAAGTTTACCACCCATCCCTGATTTGATGCTACCATGCATATTGGCAATGTTATTGTCCTCCAATGTTCTGTTATCGCTTATGATCGGATTGGAGTCGTTAACAATAGAGAGTGGAAGAAGGGATATGTTGACTTGTAGTCTTATGGCTGTGTCCTTGTCAGTAGTGTTTGTTCAAGGTTTCAGAATATCATTGATGTGGCAAGATGTGAGTGTGTGTGTGTGCCACCATTAGGGCAAACATATGCAATAGCTTCAACTTTATACCACAAATGGATTAACCTGTGGTTGAAATGGCTTCGGTTCGTTTCTCTTTTCTGTATCCCTTCCTCTCTACAGGACTCGATTCAGGAAAAAACAAAGAAAACTTTAGACTGGGTTAAAAAGTATTCAAGTGTCTTCTCTCTATGAAGAAAGATTCTCCCTAGGTTCAAACCTGAATGCCAAACCGTGCGGGAGAATATGTTAGTCTTTGGTTAAAGATAACAAATTTTCATTCAAAAACAAGTTTGACCTGAGGATAAGTTATTGAAAACCATCAATAATTTACTCTTTTATGTTCTTTTGGAAAGTGGTTCTTTGTATTATTATTCTTTTGGATGTTCTGCATATGTTTTGGATTATGAGTTGACAATGGAGTGTTAAGTGCATAATTCAGGAACTTGGTGCTTTTTCTGATGGCTAGTGCTTTATGATTTACGAAGATAGATGTGGTAGAGGCTATAATTTACTTTGTGTGTCGTACACACATGTATTGATTTGCACTTAGTGACTATAAGTCAATAACCACTCCTGGTCCATCCTTTTTTAGTTCTCGGAAACAACCTCTCTGTTAATTCTTAACAAGGGTAAGGTTGTGTACATCCTGACCCCCGACCACCCCCATTGAATGGGGATTTACCCTCGGTTGCTGTTGTTGTTGGTCCATCCTTTTTAGTTACCCTTTATAGTGAGGGCCATTGTGCCGCTTACCCAGATATAGCTACATCGTAAGGAAATGTTATATTCTGCTAAGGTTCATTTCTATTTACCACTGAAGTGAGATTGTATTTGGTTGATTGCCAATCTAATATCTGCTATTGATAGCTCTCTTTTCTGTTGTTCTGCAGGTAAAGCATGTGATTAAGCTTTTACGTGATTCTGGTCCTTTCAAGGATGGTATACTCTCGGATGGTGATGAATAAAGTCATTTTTCTTTCCCGTCCCAATGAATTCGACTTTCGAATAGTAGATTAAAATGCAAAGGGTGCAATGGTCAAGCTTGTAAGCAGAATGTAAAAACATTGATGGAGAAGAGAAATCATATTGCTCTGCTTACGACGAAAGTGTCTGTAGAGAGAATGATCATTATGATTCTTCTTCTCATGTAGATAACTAGAAAATGTAGTCTTCAAACTAATGATATTCATGAATAACTGAAAGTGTACAGAAAGGTCCTTTATTTGGGTCAATGATGAGTTTATTTACCATCATAATTTAGGGTGGGATAGCCTGTTACTGTCTTACATGACCCCGTTTTATCAACCCGTGTCATTATTTGGCCCAACATTGAACAATAGCTTTGTATCAGATCACAATTGGTTGGCATTAGACTACTTATGTTTGGCGTATACTGACAGCTCCTTGTCAATAGTCCATTTCAAATGTATGAAGAGTTGCAGACGGTGTTAGACTTCTAGACACAAATGGTTATAGACAGCTGCCAACTGCTAAATTTCTCAAACCCATCAAAGTCTAGCGCAGAAACAAGAAAAACTGTTAAACTGATCAACTAATCTTATAACTAGATTGCTGCTTAGAACTAAAAAATGCATCCTTCGTTTTGGTTCCTAAATACATCCAGAAGCGCCAGGAGTGTCATAAGACTACAGTCAAAAAAACCCACTTTAAGTCGTGGCAGTGAAAACTAGTAAACTACAGTTCATACAACATCAAAATACAAGAGTGATCTGAAGGCTGAAACAGAGGAGTGCCGTTATTTTGTATGGAAAAATGCAAGTCAAAAGGCCTTGCTCCATGACTGTCCTGAATAGTTGTGCAGGATCCAATAACCAACCACGGGACACGTGCAGTATCACGTTTAAGAACGGCTCATCTTGATTTTGGGCATTGCTTTCTTTATCTGACGAGCTCTTTCTTTAGCTTCTCTCTTGCGAATGGCTTCTGCACTCAGCTTTGCCTCAGCCTCTTCCGCCAATTTCTTTCTCTCAAATTTCTTTCTCTGCATCGCCTCTTGCCTAACATTCTGCATCTCCTTGTATGCTTCTTGGGCAATCTTGACTCTTACTGCATCAGTTTTAGATCGAGCCTGTATTTTTCATAAACAAACTTCAGATATGAAGAACCATCAGTTTTTATCAACAGCTGAAGATGATGCGATGTATTTACCTGTGAGCTCAATTTGTATCGTCCAACCAAATCAATGTAATAAGGCACCAAGGCCACAAGCCTGGTCATGTCAGCCATTTGATTAGCATCCGGGAGAGCAAACTTAAACATCAGTTTCTTCTTCTGGATGCCTGGTTGCTGATCTGAGAAATGCATTGAGATAAATAACTTCCCCAATTTCTCGAAAGCCTTATCTCCAAATACCTGCGGACAACAGATAAAATGGTTAGGAAAGGATAAAAAGGTTAAACGGAGTAAAGATGTTGCGAAAAAATTTATGTCAAGTGAAACAGACATATATGTAGCAATCACCCCTACTTAATAGCAACAACAACAACAACAACAATAACAGTTAAATCCCATCTCAGATGGGGTACTGAGGGAGTCTGATGTACGCAGCCTTACCCCGATCTCTCGAGATCGGGAGACTGTTTCCAGAATGACCCACTTTGTACCTTTATGAGAACCTCTCTCTACCTGCAATGAGAAATTGTTAGAAACCAATGAAGCCATAAAAACATTTGTACCTGCAATGAAAGATCGTTAGAAACCAATAGAACCATACAAATATGAAGTCGCGGAAATCACCCCTAATTAATAGATGAACCATAATTTGATTTAATCAGAAAAAAGGAATTCACATGTCTGCGTAGATATTAATATCTGACAACAACATGGTCTATCATGGGTGTAGACGTGTACTGCCAAATAAGAACCACAAATTATGTTCAGTACTAAGATACGCACCCAACAGGAAGATAAAGTAGGATCAGGAGACAAATAGGAAATAACTAGATTACAGTCTTTGCAAGTTGCAACATGATGAAAGCCTTCACAAAGCTTTTCATGATTACATTGGCAAGCACAAGGGAAATTTAGTTCAAGGAACTGAAAACTAAGAAGAGCCAGTTCATTTCAGCTGCTACGATGCATATATCTTGATAACTTCCTAGTAATTGGGCAAATGGTGGATTTGTTTACACTAAGCAAGAAAGGGTCCTAACTCCTAAGGATATCATTACTGATATCTAGGGGTTGAATGGGGAAACACAAATCATATGGAAGCACTAATCAGCCTCTACAAAAAGTTTCCATGAAATACCATCTCAACAATTGAATCACCTTACATTGCCATATCCTATGACATACTTCAATATTTCAATATGCACAGCCATATGCTAAAATGAGAGCAATCAGAGCATTTTGTCAGCGAGAAAATGTATCAACAATGACAAACATTCTATACTTATAAAGGCCACGTGATCTTTCTATTCCAAATACCCAAACATAGTAATAATGAGTAAGCTATCTTCGAACAATACAGGTACAGGTAAAGTACCAACAAGGAACAAACACCTGCTTTCAACTCAAATATCTATCCAGCTAACACAAAAGAAAGAAAGAATCATCACAATCCAGGAGATCTGTAAAATACACTACAAGTATTCACCAAAGATCAGACTCTTGCATAACCTTCATATAAGATCTACCTCAGCTCACCCAGCTATCTGCATTGAGGGTAACAAAACTAGTAAGCTGTCCTTAAGCTCGACTAGTTTCACAATTTCTCCAACTTCCGATTGTGTATTTAAGTTGTTCTTATTGAGTAGGCAAAGTTCTTTTCAGAATTAAGGTCCACAATCAGCCTTTGAATCAACTAAACCAGTACTGGGAGGGAAGATGGCGAAGACGAGGTAAGAATGCTAAGAGCCTAAGATTGATAGAGCTGCCACAAAAGTGCACACGAACATACTATAAATCCACAATCACAGACAAAGAGGTATCTTCTTCACTTGTAGACTGTAGAGAACAAACTTAAAGCTTAAATGTGCAAAAATGGGTGGCCGTTCATGCACAATCATAGAAGGAAGTAACAACCTAACAATGTTGTGTGAAAAAGATGAGGTCAAATTATACCTATAGGACTGAAGTCAGAACAACATGTGCAATACTGTAGGCTGCCTGCTCCCATCCCCTTAAGTCCACGATTCGTCCCGGTTCCCACAAATTGTTTCTGTCAACTGAAGTGTATACATCTAAGTGTAGCCTTGTGGGGAACTTAATCAAAAAAGGCCTAAGATCCCTATTTGCAAGTTGCAACACAAGGCAACTGTCAGCTGCTTCACATAACTACATCACCCTCATTCAGTTGTTACAAAAGATAATTCAAGTACAATCACCCACTTAACGACACTTCATACAAGTAGCTAAGTGACAATCAGACCAACTTAAACAACAAAAGTTCCAAAACTTCTACACGCCCATTCATCCAAAAGCACAATTACAGACTCACTTCCACAGGATATCCATGTAAACTGCACCTACCTGATCAAGCACTGCCTCGGTGATCAAATCTCCCGCAACTTCCTTGGACTCAGAGACAACAGCCAATTCCTCAGCCACCCACTTCCTATTTCCAGGAACAGGCATCAAACCCGCGAATCTTTGCAAATCCGGAAGCTCCTTAAGCATCTGCTTCGCCAACTTTTTCTTGGCCACTGCGAAAACAACCTGATCCATGGAATCATCGTTCATGTACACCTCAAAACTAATCTCATCCTTGGTTGGAACCACCGCATTGTATATCCTTGATATCAAATCGTGCCTGCTCTTCAGCTCCATTGTCGCCAGCAATCCCTGGCAGTATCTGTAACAAAAACAAATAACATAACACCATCAATAAACACCTCACACCACAATAATGACATTATTTTCCCTTTTCGACACAAACTTTAGGCTATGTTCGAGATCACTGCGAGTTTCCAGTTTTTGGTTTTCAAATATTTTCAACTTGGTTATAATAATGAAGATAATTTTGAAATTAAAACATTTGGCATGGTACATCTCTTTATGATTATCAAAACTAGCAGCAGAAATTTGAAAACCACTTTTTCTGGTTTTTATAAATTGGTTTCAGAAAATAGGAAACTCAAAACGATCCTAACCTTTAGTTTGTCTAAACAAAACACTTAAATCTATATAACATTATATTATACTGTAAATATAATAACAACTATCATAAGATTCACAATTTAACATCACCTTCACAAATATAATATTTCTACATATTATCATTATTTATATGCAATTAACACTCTTTTTTTAAAAAAAAAAAATACACTTAACACTTCCACAAATTAATAGCCTCGGGAATATCAAAGCTTAATACTTTACATAGATATTAATTTATAAATATGTAATTTCGACTGTCCGGATTTCAGAAAATCATCCTGGGGGGTTGTTCGATAGGATGGAATTTTACAAAAACACAGAAAAAATAGAAGTCCTAATTAAATAAGTCAACCAAACAAATCACTACTACTACCTCCTGCCGCTGGCGTAAAACTTGAAGACATTCTGACCTTCCTTAAGCAAAAGAGGAGAGTCATCCCCTTCACCAACACCAAGCAGTGAGAAATTCTTGTCAAAAATAGAATCCTTAGTAGCAAACTTAGAAGCCCAAGCCAAGGCCAGGTTCTCATTCTCTTTCTTCCCAGTAAAGTAATTAATAGCAAACACAATCAGAAAACTCCCACACGCGATCTCTACTGCAAACTTCCTTAACAACTCCCCTTTCGTCTTCGGCTTTACTACTATTACCTCTTCCTCCTCAGCAGCAGCAGAAGCAGCAGCTTCCTCGGTGGCGGGGGGTGTAATAACAGTAGGGGTAGTTTCGGGAATGGGGAGGCCTTCGAACTCGTCTTCGTCCCAGTAGTCCAAGTGAGAATGAGAGGAGGAGGGTTTTGGAATGGACGGTGGGGATTGATCGGACGGTGGAGATTGAGATTGAGATTGAGATGCGGGAGGGGGGTTGGATTGAGTTAGAGGGAGGGATGGTGGGAGATCGGTGAGATGGATCGAGGGATCTTCTTCTGTGTCTTCTTCGTCGCCGAAGCCTTCGAAGTGAGAGGATGGGGAAGCGTGAGAGAGGTGAGTGGTGAGGAAAAGGAGGGATAGGAGGGTGACGAGTGTTAGTGTGTAGGAGAGAGTCTTGTTGGTAGTGGTCGCCATGGTTGAGAATTGGATTGAGATGAGATGAGATGAGATGAGAGTAGAGACTAGTAGTTGTGATTTATGGGAGATGGAGATGGTCAGATGGAGAGATGGGGGAGGAGTCAGTGCCAAGAGTCTGAGATCAAGATGCACTGCTGTTTGGTTGGGGACTAGGAGTCTAGGACTATAGACTGACTAGTGCAGCTCCGAAATTAGAGGTAGCAAATTTTGGGCCGGCCGTTTCAATCCGAACCGAATAACCTGAACTGAACCCAATTAGTGACCCAGTACATCTGCACAACAAAGATTGTCACATCTTTTGTTGGTCCTATGTCAGGTTTATTTTTCAAAATCAGTTTGACTAAAAAATAACTTGTTGATTATTTTTGGAATGACTAGTATTATCTGCTGACATGACTAGTGTTCTTTCATGGCTGACTAGTACTCTCTGATGCTGATTAGACTTTCCAAATTATCAGTTTGACTAGTGTGTTGTTTTTGGATGACTAGTCCTGTCTGATTACTGACTAAATGCCTAAAAATGACCCAGGTCTGCTGAAACATGACCCAGGTCTGCTGAAACATGCTTCTGAGGTGTACACAGTGATTCTTTTCAGAGAATTTGAGGGAGAATTTGAGAGAGCTATGTACGCAGATGTCCGTATTTTAACTGGCATTGGAGATGATATTCTCATGGCTGAAATTGCATCGAACGACAAAGGGGCGCACAAACACACAGCGACATACATTAGGAGTCAAAACGTACTTTGTTGTTCATGCAAG
>ONZK01002383.1:19536-43500 GCA_900322385.1 Pharnaceum exiguum | reverse complement strand
ATTATATGTGTGCTAAATAAAATTGGTGGCGGCTCTTTTTCAATAGCATGCGCATTCAACTACCTAGCGGGTAGGTCCATGGGTTTACCTAGTTTAAGTGGATTCATTTCCCTTAGATCGGGGCCCCTGTGCCTGCAACCATCAAACCAGTAAGATGACCTGTTCAATTCCCGGTCCAGTTTCCAAACCTTAGTGTGTATTAGTGAATAGCGCTGAAATTCTATGATATAAGGAAGGGTAAAATTTTCAAAAATGGAATCATGGTGTGCAAATGAATACCCCTCCCCGTTTCTCCGAGATTCTCCTACTCGAAAAAATAATAATTCCCCCCCTCCCTCTCCATTTTGGCTTTCCTATCTGACGAAGGAGGGAGAAAGCATGTAACACCCACCAAAAATGAGCCATTAAGAGGATTGATGTGACTACCTATACCACCAAGGTGCACCTTCTTTTCAGGAAGCTCATCCCATAAGAACTCCACAGTTAAGCGTGCTTACTGTGCAACAATTTTGGGATGGGTGACCTCTTGGGAAGACTTCCCAGGGTGCGGGTGAGTGAGGACAAAGCCCGCTTGAATGAAATGTGGTGGTTTGTGGGGACAGTCCCAAGACTATGACTGTAAGGTGACCTCTGCCGTAAAGGGCGGGGTGTTACAAAGCATTTCCCCTCAATTTCTCCAGATTACTCTCTCCCCTGCTCTATCTCCCCCTAGATTCCCATTTCTCTCTCCATTTCCTCCATAGCTCTCTCCATCTCCTCCTCCATAGCCGACGGCCTCCCAAAAGTCTCTCTTCTTTTTTTTTTAGATCTGAAGTCATAGTCTTTTTTTGTTATTAACCTAATTAGCTTTTTTTTAGTAAGGTTAAAGAAAAAGGTCGAAGAAAAAGGTGAGGAATCCGTTCTCTCTCCTTCGTAGGTTTTACTACACTCTCTCTTCACATTTTCTCTCTTTTTTTTTCTCCTATTATCAATGAATATGTTTTATTTTATTTGAACATTTGGTCTTATTATTTCGATGTGATATAATTTCAATCTGTTATTATTTCATTTCTTTTGTTTCAATTTGTGTGAATGTCGAAATTAGTTTATTTTAGGGTTAGGGTATTTGGTAATTGGGAATGAGGGATTTTGTGATATTTTTTTGTAATTGGTAAATGGGGGTATTAAGGATTTTGTTAATTGGGAATTTTGGCTTCAGGGTTTATTATTAATTGGGGGTTTTACTGTTAAAGAAAAAGGATTGCAGATCGATGGCACTATGAAATCATCATGCACGTGTATAATACCGGCACAAGATCAAGCAATGTTTATCAATTCATCCACGAGAAAAGATGAAGAAGATAAAACTTGCCTAAATTGGTTTGTATATTCAGTTAAAGATATTCTGAGGAGGTAAGGATCTAAGAAGAATGTTGAACTAAACTGTGACTTGATGCAACCCCTATGAGGCCTCTATTGTTATGACAGCAATACTTCATATGTACAATAGGGGAAAGGGGAGGTGATGCCAGGAAACAAAGTTCAGACCAATTTGTTCTATGGTTGGCGTTATCGTTATTATTGTCACATGTACTTGGGTTACTAGCCGTATATTTGTTATGATGCTAATTTGTTCCCTGTCCCTTATACCCTTACTATATGGTTTGCTACTCTATGGTTTAGTTTGGTTTCGGTGGTTTATTTGAAGTTGGCAGCCTGCAACTTTAGTTATTACGGCTAGCAATACCTGATATCATAGAATGTTGTTGCCTATCTTGCTCACATAAATTTATTCCCAGCACATGCACATCAATTGTCACCCATCTAATTTTTCACTAATTTAAAGACTTGTTCAATGGTTTACGTTGTACTGTTTGGAAATATTTTCAAGAAATGCTCAAGCTTCTTTCATATTTTATTTTTGGTTTCCCTTCTTGCAGTTTGTAATATGGAGATTCGTTGAGTGTTGAATTATGTGTTGTGGAGTTAAGAGGGTTTAAGAATTTTTTCATGGAATAGCAACTATATGACCCAGTTGCTATTCAACCAATTATCTGTAGTGTTAAGACTTTACAAATGATGTATCTTTTTTTTGTGTTCATCTGCATAGGCTGCCTGCAACTACTGTATCTGCTGCTATTGTATCTACCTTTACCTTGTATCTTCGTGTATCTAATGTGTGTATCTACTTCTACATGTACCTTCTTCTGCCTGTCTCTGATGTAGCTGTAGCTGCTATATCTGCAGGCCATGAGAAGGAATCTTCTCATGGCCTACTGCAAGTTCTGTTGTATGTATGAAGATATCTGCATGTAGTATGAGTTTATCTGCTTCTCTCATTGTTGTGTTTGGGTGTTTTATGACCTGAATAGGATTCTTGAAGGAGGCGAGCCTTGCTGAGATCTTTTTGGAGTTGTTGTTGTTACTGTTGTTTGCTACCTACCGTTGTTGTTACTGCTGCTACTGTTTGTTGTTGCTGCCGTTGTTTACTGTTGCTTCCGTATACTGTTGTTATTGCTAATGCTATCTGGTGAGGTTGCCTTTGTTTAGTTGTTACTTTTTTAATTATGTTTGATGCTGCTTCCGTATACCGTTGTTATTGATGCTGCTATCTGATGAGGCTGCCTCTGTTTAGTTGTTTCTTTTTTTATTATGTTTAATTTGTTTCTAGTGTATGTTGTTACCGTTGGTTGTGTTGTGTTGTACTACTTGATTATGTGCAACGTTTTAGACACTAGTAATATTGTAAGGAATTACGTTTCCAAAATTTGAATGTTAATTTGAAGGTTTATTACCTATCTTTTTTATTAACCCCCCACCCCCCGCGTGTCCGTGTCCTATGTTTTTTGAAATGCGGTGTCTGTATCGATGTCCAAGTTCGAATTCGTGTCGGTGTAACCTAGGTGAAACATTGTATGTTTTTTGGTTGTTTGTTGATGGATAGTGAGTTTGACAATATTCCTTTACTATTTCCGCTCTCTTCTCAATTTTAACTATCTTTATTCTCAATTTTTAATTCTATGATCATATCCGTATTTTCCGAGTGTGCCTTCTGTAAATTTCTCGGAAATTTATGTTGATTTATACTTAGTTTATAATAAATAGCATGATGGTTGGTTTTAGTTTATAGTTAAATGGCATCACTCACTACTACATAATATGCATACTACTACGGTTATTTTGGATAATCAACTACGATTTTTTTGAAATTTATAACCGTAGTAGACGTGGACGTAGTAGTATCTTTTTTGCATTACTACTACGGTTCACTATGACATCAATAATCTACTACGGTTTTTAAAGTTTCAAACACGGTTTTAGAAAACCGTAGTAGATTTTACCCTTTCTTTCTACTACGCTTTTTCGCACATAAACTACATTTACAAAGAACCGTAGTAGATTATAATATGTTTTCTTATATGCACGCCATTTATAGTTTAATTAATGTTTTAATGTTATTTGAAACCGTTACACATTATTTTCAAGGAAAAAAAATATATACACACACTTTCTCGACTAGACTAGGATGACGACGCTAATTAAATGCGCAAGTTCTTCCGATATTGGAATTAAATATTTTTAATACAACGATACGCAACAAAAAAAGTCAGTATCACAAATTCATCCGAAATAAAAACTCAAAATTTTCTACATGTTTAAGCGGGCACAATTAAAAGCAAATTCAAGTCTCCTCATAATTCTCCAAATGCAAAGCTCTTAATCCGGAAAGGGTTGTCCCACCTCACGTTGGGAAGATCGATGATAACACTATACACATGAAGAAGAAAGAAAAAACTGTTAGCATATATAGAAAAAAAAAGTAGCAGCCACAATATCACCAAACAATACAAATATCATCAATATTCACTCAACAATATCCAGGCCACCCTCCTTTATAAAAACAATTCGAAACATGTAGTATTGTAATTCTTTGGGTAAACTCAAAAAAAATTAAAGAGCGCAATTCATCGGGATGGAGCATATATATATGATAATGAAGACGGGCAAAAGCAACTAAAGATCACATCTAAAGTCATAAAATGTTACCATTGGCAACCAATTTTAGAGACCAAATCACAAAAGCATAGTTGCAACTTGTAAGGACATCAATTTAATCGCCCCCATACATTCCCAAAAGTGGGAATTATTGTTATTAAGAATGATTCAACAAAATCTTGTGCATCTAAAAGACAAGAATTTGCAGCTCACCTTATTTACCGGACTTCATTGCGAACCCAAGAGGTCACACAAAGTCTGTCAGACATCCTGGATCAGGATCAAAATAGGAAAACACAAGCTTTTCGATCCATGGTACTAAGTACATCTTCTAGTAAGTGCATGCAGCATGTACGCGCCAACTTCACAAAAATAAAAATCATTGAGAAAGAGAATGGGAAAGAGAGTTTACTCCACGGTCTGCACGCAAGAACTTCCTGGATTGACAACTCTGTGAATAGTTGTACTGAGTGGCTTTGATGGTTTTCAGAAGTAATGATCACAAGAGCCAATAGCAAGACAACACAATCTGGCTACCTTAACCATGCGCGATCTGTAGATAGGATCATACAGAAAAGAAAATAAGAGAAACATTAACACAGCTAAGCTAGCGAACTAAACAGTGATGAACGGCCAACAATAAAAGTAGTTTGTAGCAACACTAAGTAAGCCAGCCACAGTATACTAAGTTAGAATGTGACAAACCCAATTCCAAATCTTCAAGCGTGCTTGTTCTCTGTGTTGAACTTTTAGCGCTGTGTTACCACAATTAAGAGAGAAGTCGAGCTAATTCAATGGAAAGGGGTAAAACATGACACTTTTCTTCCTAAACTGCAATACAAAGGTCACACTCTCCCCCGTCATTGAGCACCCTTGAACAATAAGATATGACTGCCACCTTCCTTCAAGCCCACTCGACTTACTTCTACTATTTTACAACTGAGAGGGGTTACAGAGTAATAAAGTATGAGATGCACACGAAAAGTTCTTATTAGATAATAACTACAAGATCCTGCACTATTCTTTTTCTCCACTACAGAACCATATAAGAGACTACACTATATAGGGCGGGGGAGTAGCAGTAGGTTGCAGGTAAAATTTAGGGAAGAGAAAAAAGTAATGGTCGCCCATTTTACGGTGGTCAAACTACGCAACTGCAGCAGCTAGCAAAGCATGCATCTCAAAGTGTGCCTTTTATGATAGCTACCTATGAAAAGGAAATGTACGAAATAAGTGTTCCTTCAATTTGGCAAACGAGAAAAAAAAGAACAAAATTTGAGAAGAAAAAACAAATTAAGGATGAAGGATAGCAGTAGATAACGTAGAACTTGATACAAATGTTTCGGATAACAAGTATCTCATAGCTAATCATGATCACTTCCTCAAAATGCATGTGATGTGAAACTCGCGCATAGAAAGACGAAAGTGCAACATTACGAAACACAGATAAAATCAATTCTAAAATATAATCTGGAAAAAATTCAAAATAAAGGTTCATAAAGGGTCATCACAAGGATCATGCTACTAGTACAAGAGCTTACTAGATGCAAGGATCAAGATACACAAGAATGACAATCTGGTAGCTAATCATGCTCTATCGACTGCTCATGGTGCTAAAGATTTGATATCTAATTGAGTGACCAAAAGAAAGCTATTATATATTTAGAAACATCACAACAGGACATTTAATCAAAATGAAGCTAGCATAGGGGACTGTAAACAAGATAGTGACCAACTTTTTTTTATTGTTAAAGTTTAAATTCTTGAATAGCCCATCTCACCTGTACACTATTCGGAGCTGTAATAGCACATATTCATCATATATATGTATATACCATATCAACAGTTTATATCATCAAGTCAGTAATAGCTAGCCAGCAGAACCGAGACGATTAAACCCAAACATTCTAGCAGAACTGCTGAAGTAATTCGCAAAGCAACAAAATTTGAACCGACATAATTACCCAAAGGAAATGATGTTGCATGTACAGACAAACAGGTGTAAGGAAATACTCTAAATGGAAAGCCCAAAGGTGCAGCATAGCCAATGCAGAACAGAAACAACCGAGAGAACATAAAAAGAGAGAAGAGATTTAACCCCTTCAAAGGAAGCTAACAATATATACTACCCAAACCAGAGGATGACAGACTTCTTATTGTTCAAAACTATCAAATCTCTATTACCAAGTAAAACGATAAGGACAGAAAAGACATTGCAATTAATATTTGAAATTATCCGATGACGAGTACAAAGCGAGTACGCATATGGCCGCTTCTCGTCATCAATAGTCTTTAGTACATTTTGATAAACAATCCTCAGTTAAAACCTACATAATTACCATCGGGGTAGTACGCAATTCCTATCTTTCTCACATTTAAAAGCCACTAACAACAGACGAAACGTCTCAGGTGATTCTGAAAATCGAATACATTTGGGTGATGCTAATTTACCATAGGATGTTGGTCCATTGATAACAATTACAAAACAAAATAGCTACCTCACATGTGCTAATTGGATTTGAGGTTTAATGGCAATATAATACATCTCTCTTCACATATCTATAAGTTGTATACAGATTGCGCAATACCAGCACTATCAAGAAGTAACAGAACCAGAAACTAAATTCTAAAAACTAACCAGGTACAAAAAATATAAGTCACATCCTTTCCAACCAAAAAGAAATTACTGTAAGAAGTTAACAATTAATTAATAATGGAAATTCAAGGCTAATCCCCTAATAAGTAGAAATACTTTTATCAAATAATCAAAAATTACTACCAAATATAATCCCAAAATATAAACTTTGAATGAGATGAAAGTATGAAACAAAAGCTACACCATATGAACGTACGATGTATCAATTTCAAGCTACAGAAGACCAGTGAAAAGAGGGAGAAAATTGATTACCTTTGGCTACCATAGAGACAACTTGGTGCTAACATCTGCAGAGAGATGTCGTGGCATTGTGGCAATGACTAGAGGGCGCATCTTGCAAGGCAAGTGGCTATCTCAAAGGGTAGCGGATATGGATATCTCATGTTTTAAGTTGTGTTGGTAGTGGTGTTGATCGGGTTAGGGTTCAGAGAGAGAGAGAGAGTTTGGATGGTTGGGAAGGAGTGATAATGGACAAAGAAATGGGTGAAGGAGAAAGTGTTAGTCAGTGAGGGACTAAGGGGAGAGACGTGAGAGTGGAGTGGTCAGTTTGTCGCAAGACTCGCAAGTCGCAACCCACGATTGATTTGGGTTAATTAATTCTTTTTTTTTCTTTTTTGTGTCAGTTGTGTATCTAGTTGTCCACTACGGTTTAATTTCGATTTTACTTTTGTTTTTTTGTAACTAACGTTGTATCATCTCGTAAGTAGAGCGCGCAGGCGGAGACCACACATACGTAGTTAATTTATCGTAGTAGTATAAATATTTTGCAGTAGTGACTTTACTGCAAAAAGTGTATACTACTACGGTTTTATAGGACATTCTACTACGGTTTTTTTAATAAATATAACCGTAGTAGACGTGAGTGTAGTTGTATCTTTTTAGTATAACTACTACGGTTTTTTGGACCGTGGTAGTATATGATGTACAATCTACTACGGTTTGTAAAATTTCAACCACGGTTTATGATAAACCGTAGTAGTTTTACTTTTTACTTTCTACTACGGCTGTATGAAATTAACGACAGTTCCAATTAGCCGTCGTTGAAACTTATTCACCTTTCTACGTTAGTTTTTTTTATTTATTAATATTCTATTATACCTTTTACAATTTAATAATCAATGCTAATTTTTTTAATGGAAAAGATTTAATAATCAATGCTTGTTGAATCAACACAGTTTCATTTCATATGCTCTTGAAAAAAATATTTCATATACATTTTTCCTTGATAGGCCGAAATACATTGTATATAGGTAATATACACGAAAAAAACGTATCACTGCCAATTTTGTCAACATCTAGTCTATGGAAAATAAATATTTAACATCTGAATTCAAAACCATTTAAAAAAACACCTAGGTAACTCTTCGTCATCCACAGAGTACAAAAGTAAAGCAGCGTCTGCTTGTATCCTATCTCTTGATTCATGTCAGCTCTCACCACCTGAAAAGAAAATGGCACATTTATAAATGAAAGTACAATAAGTGGGAGCATTTCGCAAAATCTCCAACAATCACTGTCCGAATGAAGAAGAAACCTCACAACATATAGAAATAATATTTTTTTTGCATAGTAAATTAAACGCAAAAGAAAAAGAAGAGAAAGCATGCAACATTTCTTCTTCTTTTTTCATTCAAATTTTACTACTTTATATCGGAGCTTATAGATGGCGGTTTAAGATAATCATCAGCCATCACAGCAAATGACTAGTCCACTAAGGTGAGGGGTTGCACTTGTCATATAGATGAAGTCTACAATGGATTTCAAATACAGCCTATCATAGTTACTTAGTGAAACATGTTATTCTTAATTTAATTTAAACACCTAAGAAAGACTTCCAAAAATCACTAGTAGTGTAGTTTATTGTTAAAGTCAAGACTTTCTATAGAGTGAGTACCAAACAGAAAAAAGAAAACATTGACCGATTGATCACATTCCCCAAGTCGCAAAGAGAAATTAAGAAACTAAACCAGCCATTTTTATATGGTGAATCAAACTATTCGTATAGATATACTCACCTGAAGCATATATACATAATTCCAAGACAAAACTCCACCTAACATCGAATACTTGATAGTACTTCTACAATGTGCATTTGGCTTGATTGTTAGTGCATGGTACATAAGCTGTGAGAAGGAGAAACAAAATAATCATTAAACTACAACAAGAGAAGAATTATATGTTAAAGATAGCAACCATCTCGTGGAGTTACTGGAGTATCACCGAGTATTATGGCCTTGACTCCAATTTACTCAAGTACTCATACAAATTGTCAAAGTGATCAAACAAATAATCTAGGGAGAGAAACACAGAAAAGTATACAAGGAGTACATGTCCAAGATGACTCCTTTGGGTTTCTACTTATCCTTTTGTTTGGCTTATGATCGTTTTATCGACACATAGAAAGCTTTAAGGAGATCCCTGTATAAGCAAGGAACCAAAACAGTTTGTTATTCCAATTCCCTAGAGACCACATAAAATGATAATATAAACAAGATTCAAATTTTGCCACTTAACTATTTCAAGAAGACCCCGACTTATTTATTCTCTATGACCCTGAGGTTGAAGCATAAATCGTCCCCTTTTTTAATTTGTGAGACATGTGACCAAAACCCAGAAGGCGCAAGCTTAGACAAAAATTAGTGTGACTAGAAGGCTGAACATGTTAAAGGAAGAAAATGGAGTGAAAATGGGAAATGCGAAGGTCTTACCAAAATACTGAATCAATATAAGACACTGGAGTGAAAATGGGAAATGAGTGACATTAATTTAGAAAGAAGACAGTAACATCTTGAGTACGAAGACAGTAACATCTTGAGTACGAAGACACCAACACTTTTGCTAGCCAAAAACAAGTCTCGGAGAAGGAAAATGTAACCAATAATTGAAAGTCAAGCAAATGATGCCCCAAAAAATTTATATTCCTACCTTATCGACAATAGCTAGCAATCAATAAGATGAACAATTAATTACAATCTTATTGTATCCATAACAAAGGTATACTGTTAAGAGGGAAAAACTACTAAACTTCAGGCTACGGGAGAGATAAAGTGCAGTACAAGACTGGTTAAATGGGATCACATTCATCCATGTTGACGAATATCTTCGGCTTTCAACATCTGAGAGACTAATGTTGATTAAAAAAGCCGATATGTCACGAGACAACTTGCGAATTTCCAATCAAAAAGTAAAAATGAAAAAATACTTACTCGTATTTTAAGAAGTGAAGACTGAATTAGTCACGAAATCACCGTAATTTCTGCCAAGAAAAAAAAAGGACAACTAAAGTGTAACAACAACAAAAGCATAATATTGGTCCCAATAAAGATTGGGGACTTAATCACTTTTCATTGTCTTTATTTTAAAACAAGATGGAATCTCTAGCCGGTAGAAAGTAAAACAATTCAGTAGCTAAAATTACCTTTACTTTTGTTCAACTATTTAAAATTTAAGCAACAGTACATGTACATTCATATTGTTAGACGATCAAGACATCAAGCATAGCAGAAAAATAAAAAAGAAAGAAGGTACAGTTCAAGTAAGATGTGGACAAACGACTTACAGAATTAGCTAAAGACTACAGTTTTCATTTCAAACTTTCCACACGTCTAGTACAACAATGTTCAACCAATTATGGTTCTAATTTACCTGCTTTTTTTCAGTCAGATATTAGCTTAAGATTAGAAGAAAATCGGCTTTCAACCACTCTGGTAACCTTACACACCAGTTACTTATCAAAAATTGACAATCTTTTTTACAACCAAACTGTGACCTTTCACTATCAAAATTCAATTTTTTGAATGGCCCATCTAGCATTCTTACTTGTGCTAATTGAAGGTGTCGTACAAATGTCTTTGCATACATCAACAACCAACCAGCAGTAACCTTGACGCTAACAAACCACAAATTCAAGCGGAAGTGATTCCCAGAGCATCACATGTAATTCTAGTAGATATTAAAAAATTAACCAATATCAAATAATAAGGATAACGTACAAACAGGTCGATTAACTTAAAAAAAAATCATTGTAAAAATAATGATATTGGATATGATGAACAAAAAAAGTATTAGGATTTAGGCAAATCACAAATGACTTATGAAAAGAGAAAGAAAATCCTTAACTTAATAGAGAGATGTGGTGGCCGCAAGGGTGGAGGACCGTCAAGACTTACCCGGGAAGCCCTGTCATGGTGGTTAGATTAGTGATGGGCAGGGGTACTTTTGGAATTTCGGTTGAGTTGGTGTTAAAAGGTCGGCTGCTGGGTATTTAATTAAACTCGTAATTAACATATTTAGATGAAAATGCAGATTGTTGGGGGAAAGGGGAGAAGAAGAATTAAAGGAGGATGGGGTTCCCTGGATTTGTGTGGATGAAGAGAGGATGGATACACATACAGTGAAGAGAGAGAGTGCAATAGGCTGTGAAAAGAGTGAAGGAGGTGAGATATGACTTATGAGATGTAAGTTTTACTGATTCAGTCGTGCGGTAGTTTTTGGGATGACCCTGTAACCCACGATTCATTTGAGTTTTTTTCTTTTTTTTTTCCTTTTCCAAATGCCACTACGGTTTATAGTTTATTCTACTGTTGTTTTTCTAAAACCCATGTAGATTGTTGGGCCTAGATGCCCGCGCGCAGGGAGACCTCGCTTCTAAGTTGCACCGAAGTAAATAAGTCGTAGTAGTATATCTATTTTGTAGTAGTGCATGATTGTTGGTTTTGAAAAACAATATCCAAGATAATAATAATAGGAATAATAATAATAATAAATAATAATAATAATAATAATAATAATAATCTCAATAAAAAATAGTAATAAACCCGAGGAGTTTAGTATGTTTAAACTGGGAGAAAAATGAACGAACACAAGTTTGATACATGAGTTTTGAACCAATGGTGAACCAAACAACTATTAAGGGTTCAACATAAACCCTTCCCAACCCAACCCAACCCAACCTATAAATTGTTGAACCAAATGGGCCTTAGTTGGCTTGTCAAGTTCTAATGGTATCCGCAGCATGGCAGTAGAAGTAGGAATCTTTATCAAATCAAGTTAGACCCATTTAGTAATTCAATACATACGGAGTACTTCTTTCAATTTGTATCCTTTAGTTAGTACTAAGCTATAAAAAAAAGACAAATTTAATTGTACGAGTTATGCCCTCAAGGCGCTTTAAAGGCCTTAGGGTTGAGTAAAGACAGGCCCTGGCTAGGGATTTCAGGCCCTTTTATCAGGCCCAGACCTTATTATGGAGCACCAAAAACAGTTGTTAGCCCGGCCCTACCCCGGATTTGGTCACCTCTACTTCCCACCATATTTTTTTGGGTGAATAGAGAACACAACCGTCGTCCACTAGGAAGTAGAAACCGCGCGCTATTGTGGTAGAACAGTATTAAACTGGTTCGATGGGTTTCTAGAGAGAGGTGAGAGCTTTCTCTCTCTAGAAACCCTAAACCTTCTCATTGCCATTTCTATGTCCAGCCGTCATCATTTTTGACTCATATTCAGATCTCAAAGACTCAAACACACTGAACAACACACATCTCATCCAACCAAATCCGCTTTTCATCAGCCCAAGACCCATCTATACTTTTGTTTTGCCCTATTACCCTCACGCATCCAAGTTTTTCGACTTGGTGTTGATGCTTGAAGCCTCCACCGCTGCCCCTACGACGTCCCATGTCCCCATCGCCGTCGTGTTACCCGTCCCGACCCCACTGTTGCTAAAGGAAAGCCCGCCTTCGCCGTCCACCGTTTCTTCCACTCGTGTCCGAGCCTTTGTGTAATGGCCCAGCCCAACACACTGTCACAAAACAACCCAATAAGATGGGAAGTCACCAATTAAGCCCATAACTTGGCCACTTAAGCTTAAAAGGTGAAGGCCTTATTGTTAGTATGTTGGACCACTACTACTAATAAACTGCTCTCTACCGACATCTCTACTCGATGTGGGACAGGGTGTTACAAACTACCCCACTTAAGAACACAACGTCCTCGTTGTGCACAGCTCATGCCCATCAAACCCAGAAACACCCCCACTAGGCAGCTACTGACCAGGCCTCTCTATGGCCTGTACTAAATCAGTCTGCGGTCGCAGGGTTGCTCTGATACCATATGTAACGGCCCAGCCCATCATACTGTCACAACACAACCCAATAAGATGGGAAGTCACCAATTAAGCGCATAACTGACCACTTAAGCTTAAAAGGTGAAGGCCTTGTTGTTAGTATGTTGGACCACTACTAGTAATAAACTGCTCTCTACCCACATCTCTACTCGATGTGGGACAGGGTGTTACACTTTGGCCCTTGATTGAGATAGATCGGATCCGCTGCGGTCGGATCCTTTACTTCTCTTTGGTTAGATCGATCCGATCTTGTTCACCTACCATTGTGTGTAGTTTTTTTTGTTAACAGGCGTTATTCTTTAAATCATTCTGATCTTGTTCATCCATATTGGATTGGTTTGCTTTTTTCCGGGTAGACCCGACCTGTCTTGATCGAGCCTGACCTGTCTGAGATGCGAGTTAGGATCCGACATATTCTTGTTTGAGAAGAACAAAGGAAGAGAAAAAAATAAAAAATAAAAAAAGAAGAAGCTATGAAGATGATTGGAAGATCGCCCATTTCCGTCGTCGTGAAGCTGCCTAGTTTTAGTTTTTGTGTTTTTTTGGCTATTGTAATGTTTTGTCGGTTGTAGTTTAATTTAGTGTCTTTTGTTTTTAGTTTAGTTTATTAGTGTGGATTGAGATTGGGAGTGTGATAGTTAGCTTCTAATCTGGCCCCCTTACCCCTTTTTAGCCAGATTGTTCTAATTTTTTCCATTCTCATAATCTCTTTATCAACCACATAATGACACAATTTTGTACTTAGTATTAGGATTTTTTTCCCGAGATGGGACTCTTACCTAGTGTTCTCATTCCTTACCTTCTAAAAAAAAAAACATTAAACCGGTTCGACCGGCCATCCCCATTATCTGAACATTGCGTTTTAGAGGGGTGACCACTGACGACGCCAAATAATGGTGTCAAACCGGATATAACAACTTTCCCATATGTCTTTTTTTTTTTGCCCCGCAGCCAAAAATATTATTTACAGCAAAAACACAAACACAAAACAAATAAGAAATTTTTTGGTTTCATCGAGTCAAAAATTGCGATTGGCCCCCAAAACCAACCCTGACGCCGAAAGAGGAAGTCGATTAGGCGAAACACGGATAACGTTTTCTTTTCTCGCCCGGGAATTTCTTTTCCTCCCAGTGAGTCAATTTCACTTTCCATCAATTTTTTAATTTTCTGTCTCTTGACAATGATTGTTCAATCGACTTTTTTTCCGAGTGTTATTATATTATTATGGTTTTGATTGGTTTTGGTGAAAAGTGGATTGATTAATTTGTGCGATATAGGCGAGCATACAGTGGCCGGTTACCTATTTCCGTGGATCTGGATCGTGTTGACTTGACTCTCACTGATGGATTTGGTGGCTAGTTGTAAGGTATGATATTCAATTCATCTTCTTATTTATTTCGGTTGGTTATTTGTTTTAGATCGGTGATATTATCAGTGTTTAGTGATTGGTGTATGTTTTTTATAAATTGATGATGTTCATTATGGACTGGTGAAGGGATAGGATTGAAGGTCCTACTATCTGGTGTTGTTTACGGTGCTTTGTTGTTTCTGGTGAATTCAGCGGAGTAAAGTGTCATTCTTGCTCTCTGAACTTGATTTTCCTTGATGTAAAGTGCCCTCATTAAAATTAACTTTTGTCCTTTTTTTCCATTCATTAAACTATTTATTCAAACTTTAAGGCCACGCCTGGATGGGTGGAGATGATTAAGGGGAGACGATTGAGGGAGGAATGATCAATGGTGGAATAGTTGCTGGGGGAAATAATTAGTTGAGTAAAAATTGGTTTGGTTTGGTTGGATAGTAAAGAGAGGTGGATGAAGATGATGATTGCTGAAGAATTTTTGTTTTAATTGATGAAGATGATGATAGCAGAGTAAAGAGAGGGGGTTGGAAGAGAGAGAAAGGGAGAATTGGGGGAGGGGAAATTTATTCAGATGGGATGAGGAGGTGCAGTATTCTTTACTGGCTTTTGAGGGGGAACTCTTTTAGGGGAAAACATTACTGGGTTTCCAAACTCTTCTAAGACCCTGTATTCTTTACTCCCCCATTCCCATCAATCCAGGCAAGCCCTAAAATGTAAAGTGCCCTCATTAAAAGTAACTTCTGGTCATTTTGCCTTTTTTTCATCAATTCAACTTTTGCATTCATGATGACCCTAATATAAATAAAAATGTAAAATTACAACAATTTAAAATAACCAAAAATGGTATTATTAAAACTCACGGCTTTTAAAAAAAAAACTTATGTACCCTTTTTGAGATATATGTAAAATATTGGGCACCCTAAATGGTACTAGCCTAACATGAGGCACCCTTTTTGAGATTAGGCCAAACCTCAAGCACCCTAGATGGAATTTTTTTTATCTTTTTTTCCCGAAGAAATCTTTGAAGACTAATTTTGGCAAGGTATAATATACTTATTTTGCTACATTTTACATTTCTATCATGAATTTGATGTATTTTGTTCTAAAAAAAAACCAATATATGCATTCTTCATCGAAATAGGTATATACTGAATGTTGTGCAATGTTGTCCTGCCAAAGATATATACTGTATTGTCATTTACATGTTCTACATATTTTATAATTTGGAGGTGTAGGCTATCTTGTGTTTACCTTTGTAACTAGCTTATTCGTGCTAAGCCCATCAATGTTGCCTCGATTGTTGTTTTTTACTTTACAATCATTATGTGCTACAGGATAAATTGCAGTACTTTAGAATAAAGGAGCTAAAGGATGTCCTGAGTCAACTAGGTCTTTCAAAGCAGGGAAAGAAACAGGTTTGTCATCTTTGATTATTGTTTGAGTTCCTGGATGTCCAGTAAGTATTTGTATTTTGAGAGTGTTTTGAAATTTATGATGTCTAGCAACATTGCTTTCATGTAGGGGAGGGAGGTTGGAATTCTTAGCCTCATTGTGGGCAAGTTGGACATGGCTTTTAAGGATTATCCTCTTTTTTGATTTTGCATTATTTCAAAAGCTTAGAGGACATCTTGTTCTTGGCAGCTCAGCGCACATTTGATGTTTAATATTGATTTTATAAAGAATGATGTTAAGCAGCATGTGGAAGTAAGATTTTATTACATGGCGATATGCTTACATGGATGTTCTTTTTCTGGTTTTCATGTGTAGCTAAACTCTGTCCTATCTAGAAGTCATGTCTTTCTCTTATTCCTGATCGTTATCATACGGAATGGTTCCTACTTCACGCCTTTTGTTTTCAACTTCGGAATTTTTTAATTGTAAAAGAAGTAAGATTATTTTCGATAGGATTTTTTTTATTAAAAACCATAATTGAGGATAAGATGTCCTCTCTGGTAATTATTACATCTTATCTTACTATTATAAAAAGAACAACGTGAGAACTCTAAAAATATTGTGGCATTTTCTGATTGGTTGAAGAAGCTTATGTGTATTTTTTTTTTTGGTGATGTGGAATCTCATGTTTACCATTTTGGGTACCTGACCTATACCATTAATACCAAACTGGGTCCAAAGTATTCAAATTGTTGTTTTTTGTTAGATAAAAAATTAACATATGTTGTAAGGATAATTACATTGTGATTCTATCAAAAAAAGGATAATTACATTGTGAACATCGTTGGAGAACAAGTAGCATTGTAGATAGGCTAAATTACAAAATTTCTCAATTTCTATGTAATAAAAGTAAGCAGGTACTCCTTGAAATCTCTGTTAGCCTTTGCCGACAACGTAGTCGTGATGTGATCCCAAAGAGCGTTAACAAAAAGAGATATCCTCTTGGATATTCGCTTATTCATCTCATAATCTCATTCCAAACATACCAAAAAACAGCCAGGATTGCATTACACGACAATAATCTCTTATCTTTCCCTATTGTGAAACCCATCAACTTGTGTTCCATAAAGTCTAAAACCATGCCATGAAAACTCTTGAACTTAAAGTAAAGAGTGTATCCCAAAGAAAGGGTACCACATCACAAAGGAGAAATAAATGAGCACAACTCTCTACTCATCTCATTACTATTACTAGCTTGACTCATTGCACATGTCTGGATAGAGACATGTTCTGCGGCGGCGTCTATGAAGGGTGTCATCATTTGTATTAATCCTTCACTTCCACAGGAACTTCTGATTTCCAAAGAAATTTGGCTATAAGAAATGGAGGATATTGAGATTGTACACTAAGACTTTGAAGAAAGAATTTAGAGGAAAATAATGCTTGTTTGGCTCGAGCTAGTGCAACTATGCACACGTGCAAGTCACCCTCAAACTAGCATATGCCCATCCATTTTCATAAAGCCCATACTTACACTCCTCATAACACTATGCCGTAAGCTGTCTGGCTCACATGGCGTGGCTCACATGAAAAGCACCGTAACCATTTTCCTGCTACCACTATATTCTTATGAACTAGCCTACCAATTCCCAATCCTTCATCTATCATCTATTGGCCTGTAAACCAAGTCCCATATTTTTTGTCCCCTGGTGCTCCTGACCATATGAGATATTTCATTGAAGACTTATATTTCGTGCAATCTTCTTAGAAGTCTTGAAAAGAGACTTGGTTTTTTAGGCAAATTTCTTAGAAATCTTTAACAGAGACAAATAGCACAGTAGTATACTCAACAAGCAAAAGATTGAAACAAGGTTATTCGACTACCAAAAAAGAAGTAAACTATTTTCCAACAATGTAACCTCTTTGAGATGCGAGAGATTGTCGCTGCGTGGGTTTCCCCCTAGTCGTACTCCCAAGTAAGCGGCATTTGTGTTTCCCACAACCCATAAGATCTGTGAAATATGCACATCAATGTTTATCCTGCAATAGTATACTTGTTCAAAGTTACTCATGCCTCATACCTGATGTATTTTAATAAATTTGCATAAAATTTGTGTGAACATGTTCGAAATTATCAAGATCAGCCGCCAAGAACATAAGGGTATCGTCTGCTTATTGTAGATGAGTATCATGGACTTTAGGGAATAGACAACACCCCTCCAACTTATCCGCTGGATGTTGAGGGTTTTCTGCTAGTTTGGGTACCGGGGTCAGTGCTTAGAGCTCACACCAAGGTTCTGATGATGTATGTTATAATCAATATTATTATAGAGTTGCGATGGGGATTCAGGGCTATTTTGGCTTGTCCTGTTTTGGGCTCGTATTAGTGGTTTCTCTAAAGGTTCATTCTTTTTGCTAGATTATGGTGTTGGAGTTGATTAACACTATTGACGTGAGGTAGTTATGTGTAGGAGTAGTGAAACATGATTTCTCGAAACAGTCTCCCGATTTTTCAAATCGGGGTAAGGCTGCGTACATCAGGCTCCCTCAGTACCCTGTCTTAGATGGGATTTACTGGGACTGTTGTTGTTGTTGTAGTAGTGAAACATGATCACATTTATTTCTTCACTTTGTGTAGGGGTGTGCACATTCGGCCCCGGATTGTGGTGCGGAGATCGGACCTGAAATTTTTTGGGTCCATTCTCTGTCCTTCTAAAAAGGGTATTTCAGTTGCACAAAAACCAAACCTGGACATGAATTATAAAAAAAAATAGCACAAGCATTTGGTCTTTGGTTGTTTGTGCTTCACATTCATTTGGGTTTTACTTTTCCAAATCCACTCTCTCTCTTCTGTTCTCTTCTTCTCTAGTAGCCTGTCCAACTCTTCTTATCTTTATGTCTTCTCTACTCCTTTCTCAGTTTCCTTCACATCAAACTCCTGCAGACTGACTTCTCTCTCACCTTCCACAATGGGAGTTTGGGTGATTGACAGTCCATTATCAATCACAAAGATGACTGGAAACTTGGTGTCCTTGTTTCTATTTTACTCTTTGGGGCTTATTGATGTCAGATTTGAATGGTTGAGCAATCCTGAACTTATTTTGTGCACATCTTCTATTTTATTTCTTGAGACTTCGGTGACAATGGTATTTATAGTAACATTAAGGCCACGCCTGGATTGAGCTCAGGAAATGATTCTGGTTCAATTGGTGAGAGAGTAATGTTTTAGGGAGGAATAATTAAAGGAGTATTCATTATCAAAGGTTTTGAACAATAGAGATCAATGAGGGAGGATATTGAATGGGATATAGACAGATAATAAGGGTGGAGCTTGCAATGGAGAGTTGGAAGAATGAGAACAGAGGAGAGAGTGGGGGAGTCTGGGTTTACTTAGGTGAGTTTTGGGGTTGGAATTATTACTGCTCATTGACCTTAATGAATTCAGCTCTAAAATTTTATCCCCTTTTCAAACTCTTGAAACAAGCTCTTAAAGATTAAGGGAGTAACCCTTCCAGGTCTATTAACCTCAATACAGGCAAGCCCTAAAGCTTAGGATTTGCAATTGTTGTACTCCTCGACTTTCTTATTCTTTTTGAAAGGGAAGTAAACTACAAACAGGTCCGACCGATGTGGACCTTTGAGGTCCGGTTTGTGTTTGAACCGGTAGGCGGTTCTTGCTCTTTGGTATCGGCTCTTTCAAGTAATAGGGGAGTTTTGGTTTTCTGGTAGACTTGTTGATGATTATACTGGTTTTTGGGAGAGGTAGCGACAAGGAGGATTTTGTGGAGGTGAGCTTTTCTAGTAATCTCTTGGTGTATTTGGCTGGATTTAATAGCTGTGTGTGGGAGGGTGAAATTTCCAACTTCTTTGTTGGCATAGTAGGAGGGGCTTCTATATCCACTTTTAATGAGATATTGCCATGTCATTGATATTTTGCTTTTGATGTGGTAGCTAATCCCGTTTTTCTTCATCATAGTATAGAACTATAGATACAATGGGTGATATTTCATTGCCACTTGGTATATGAAGTTTATTTTTGTATCTAAAAGTACAAGAATTATCGTTAAGCAGCATTCTAATGGACTCCACATCACCTTCTTGATGCCGATGTTAAAGTGAGGGTTTTTGGCTTCTCTTGCGCTGCAGTCGCTCCTGTTATCCATGTTCCCCTTCCCTTAGTCCATATTCCTCGTGTGTCTGACTGCTAAACTCGTGTTTTACAAGATTAGCTTAACCAGAATTACATTGTGTAAGTACTGATTTACAGATCTAAATCTTTGCTGCACTTGATTGTCTGTCCAAGCAATATTGTCAGTGCCATAGGGAGAACATAGAGTATATTGCAAGGAATTGGTCTAATCTGTAACAATTCTATTTGGGGACAACTTATCCTCTTCTATTAATACAATTTTTCTTATAAAAAAAATAAATTTATTGTTCAATCTATTTCACTTTTCTTTTTTTTTTTTATGAAATTGATGCTTATTTCCAAATCCCTCTTGAGAAAGTCCCATATTTGACATCATTGTTTGTTGCAAAGTATATGTCCAGTGCCTATGAAGTTGAAAGGCTTATCTCCCTCTTTCAGCTTTGTGATTATGGACTATAGCAAAATGGCTACATAACACTTCGAGTACTTCTGATTTTTAGTGAAGGCAATACTTCAATGCAACAATGCATGGGTCAATCTTGGAAACAACCTCTCTGTTTTCTTAAACATGGGTAAGGTTGCGTACCTCCGGCCAGTGTCACTAGTACCCCTTACGAATTTCGAACTCGAATCAGCGAATTTCGTATTTCGAACTCGAATTTAATTGACAGTTATATGATGATTCTACAAAGCAAGATCGAATTTCGTGCTGAAAACTGTTTTACTTATCTAAGCGAACCGCGAACTGTGTGACACCGCCCCGAGCACCCCCCTTGAATGGGGATTTACCCTCGGTTGTTGTTGTTTGTTGCAAAATATGCTTTGTTTTAGTTTTATTTTCTCATAGATGATTGTTATATTAAAGTGATATTATAATTTGGTTTTCTCGGTTGTTCCATTTGTTGTTGCATCATTTTGTAAGTATTCTGTCAATTGATGTTGTTTCAGGATCTCGTTGACCGCATATTGGCCATAATCGCTGATGCTCAAGGTAGATTCTTCTTTCAATCCTTTATCTGAGTTACTTGAACCTTAATTTTAATGGCGCCTTGGCAGCAACCTGGAGAGCCCTACGTGCATTCTTCTGTGAGCCACAATTGCTATTTTTTGAATACCATTTTATTACCAACAAAAATTAAAATAAACATAGCTTGAGTCCCAAAACTATTCAAAACTTATCGGGTCCGCTAGCAAGGACCATATGATATTTGCATGACACACAAATACAGGCCAAAATGAATAGTTCGCCTCACAAACACACATTCATGATGTCTACACCCCCAGGACCACTAGGTGTGAAAGCGCTTCGTTGGCCAAGGGTTTTAGCCAGGACATTAGGCGTCCCTTTTCCCCCTATATATCTGAGTAAGCTGCCTTCTATTCCCTCGAGAAAGGCTAGGTTGCACCGAAGCGGGTACGTGTCCCCAAATGGGGATGGGGACGGGAAAGGGAAACGGCAAATTCTAAAATTTCAGGAAACGGGGACGGGAACAAAATAATAATAAAAAAAAAGAAAAACATTTTTTGAGGGGGAAAAAGAAAAAGAAAACCATTTGTAATGAAAATTATGAGAACATAGGATGAAAACAAATTCATCATTGTATAAATAAATAACTTTCAAACAAAGATAGTTCTATTTTTTTTTTTTTTTGAGAAGCCAAGATAGTTCAATTAGTCCTGAACAATAACTTAACAACATAGTCTCAAAAAAGAAGCAAACATTGTCTCACATTGTCTTAAAGAAACGGAATGCTACAACATACTGTAATTCGCAGGTGCACTTTCAGTGGGGTACACGTGGAGAGAAAAGGGAGGCAAGGGGTAGTTTTCAGTGGAATACACGTGGAGAGAAAACAGAATGATACAGTTTTTAATTGTTTTCAGTGGTGTAGTTTCAGTTTTTTAATTGTTTTTGTAACTTAGTCGAATACACGTGGAGTGAAAACGGAGACAGGGGGGTTTACTTTAGTTTTTCCCTTTTCTTTTAAACAAAAGTAAAGGGGAAACGTGAGTTTTGCTAACCCAGCCGTCCCAGAAACACGACTCCCGTTTCCAGCCCGCCCCCCTTTTAAGTTGACCGTTTCGCGACTTCTTGGGGATGTTTCGCTGGCGTTTCGTACCAGTACCCTTATCGGAAACGTTTCGGGGACGTGAGACGCCACTCCCTTGACGTTTCCCTGCATCATAGGAGAAAGGTAGAAAGTTTCCTTTGGGCCTGAAAAATTGATGCTTTACCATTTCATTATCGCAGTTTTGCCTAAGTCATTTGATAAGCCGCTTTGAGGTGCGCCATTATTATCCAGATCCATGATTTTGCATCTGAATATTGGCGAATTGATCTATACTTATTTGTCATGATAAAATGATAAGAAACATATGTGGTTATGAAAGTTTATGCCTTGGCTATTGGAGATCAAATTAGTGTAAGTGCAGTTAAAATTGGGATGCATTGCAACCCTAAGTGGGTAGCTGGCTAATCTATCCCAAAGAGCCCAAGTTCGGAAGGTTTTCCTTGTCATTTCAGACCATGGGATTAGTCGTTAATTCCAAGCCCATGGGATTAGTCGTTAATTTCAAGCCCATGGGATTAATCGTTAATTTCAAGCCCATGAGATTAATCCAAAGCCTAGATTACCATGTTATCAAAAATAAAAAAAAAACCATTGGGATTCATTGAATTTGTTTGGTGCTCCTTTGTTGAGAATGTGACAAGTCTCTCTATTTGTCGATATACTAAATAATTTTTTTTTTGTTTTCCGGAAAAAACTGTATATGTTCTGGCTAAAGACAGTACTATTATTGATGATGCTATGCTTACCAGTGAATTGTTATTTTTTTATGCCAAACTAGTGAGTTGGCCCCCTTGAAAATTTTGGAGTGACTTATGGATAAGCTCAACTACTTTATGTTGTGCATAAAATCAAATTTTACCTTCCAATTCAGTGATCTTGTAAGTGACTGGCTTTTAGCTTAAACACTGTGCATTTGGCCCTCAATCAATTGCCCTTAAGATTTAGAGTTGACCTATGGTGGTGTTTGTGGCAAATGTAGAAATTCTGTTTGAGTTTCAGACAAATAAAAAAATTGTGGAGTGTGGTTTCTGGCAAGAAGTTATTTTTTAAAGGTAGTTTCTCATCTATTCAATTTAGAAAGAGGTAGTTCGTCCTGAAGTCTTGTCGGCTTTAAATTTTTGTTGTTCAACTGTTCTTTTGATCTTTACACTTGGTAATTTCTTCTTGAAAATTGTATTTATAAACTGCAGTTTCAAAGATGTGGACAAAGAGACCAGCACTTGCAAGGGAGGACATTGCAAAAATGGTTGATGATACTTACAGGTAATCATATTCGTAGAGGTATTTTTGTGTTAATGTTACGCATTTTGTTCAGCTGTATCTGGTGTCATTTTTGTTATTTGAATATTTACTTTTGATTTAGGGTATTTTATATTTTATTCCGTCAACATGAAGCTGTTTATTTTGATTTAGTTCTGGTTGGTTTTATATATTGGTCTTTACTTGCGGTATGATTATCCTGAACTTCTGAAAGTTACATTTTCGATGATGTAGTAGGAATGTAGGATTAGTGAGTAATATTTTCCTTTAATCTCGATGAGTCATTTAACAAAGTTGAGATGGTTTCTTTACTGCCATTTTTGTTTTGTCCATAATTTGTATATTGTGGTGGCTATAATCTAAAAGTCATGTTACAAATAGCTGGATCTTTAATCTAAAAATCCAGCTATTTGTAACATGACTTTTAGAAGGGATGTCACTATTTTGTTACTGATAGCACTTATGCATTTGGAAAATATAGGTGATTGTAAAATCGAGTGAGGGTAAGCGATTTGTACTTGAGAGAGTTGATCAATAGTCCAAGTATCAACTTTGTACTTCATATCAATAAAAAATCAATTTTTGTTGGCCAAAAAAAGTAGCTGGATCTTTAATCTAAAAATCATGTTACAAATAGCTGGATCTTCTGAACATTGTCGTGGCTTATGTTGACCAGGAAAATGCAGGTTTCTGGCGCTGCTGCGGATTTGGCATCAAAAGCACAGGTTATACCTGATCCTGTCACCTTGAAACCAAAAGAAGAAGTTGAGGATACCTTCCCGGTGGACATGAAAGTTCGATGTCCTTGTGGAAGTTCTTTGCTTACAGAATCAATGATAAGGGTTTGTACTTCTATGTGCACCACTAGATTGTTGTTTACCTAGCTTGCATAGTTCCCTTTGTATGACTGAAAGTTTAACAAACATAATTTTCTGTCCTTTTTTTTTTGGGGGGGGGGGGGGGGGGGGGGGG
>ONZK01002382.1:55112-68434 GCA_900322385.1 Pharnaceum exiguum | reverse complement strand
ATCTCACCTAAATGAGAATCATTTTAGTAGACCAGGTGATGACTTGATGATTACAATGAGATTTTCTGTCACTCTGCTTTGCTCGTTAGGCTTCTACGTACACTATTGCATGCTCTCTCCTCCTCTCCTCACAATATAAACTCTCCAAAACTCAAATTCCTCGAATCTCATTTCTCTCATCATCGATATCACTACTTATCTCTCTATTTATATAACGTCACACCTTTCAAACTTCCGCGCTTTAACGTAATTAACCTCCCCCTTTCCCCCTTTATTCATTTTTTGTGAATGAAGTGTTGGGTTTCACCCACATATATGGATGGACACAAAAGAGCTTAGCACTGTGTGCCCTTTTAAGTCACGCCAGTCGCCACTTCATTTTGTGCTTGTGGGGGAAATCAGAGGTGTCAGCCATGGATATGTGATGTAGAGCGCATGCTTTATGTGTTGGGTCGCTGCATCAGTTTCGTATGGTTACCATCTAATGATTGGTCTTTCGTGGTTTTGATCATGCGCATATGTTGCCAATTCTCAATGAGTTTTGACTCGCACAAAGTTGGCTGTTTAGGGGCTTTGAGTTGATGTAAAGCTGGACGCTTTATGAGTGGTCCTTGAAATGAATAATTTGGCTCTAGGTGTCTCTTTTCCGGAGAAGATTCTCGTGAACTTGATGATGTATCACCAACTTAGGCCTTCTACTATGGGTCTCGTATGAAAATTTCTCTCTATTCATGTCCTGATTCTACTTGTGGTAGTTTGTAGTGCAGAAGTTTGTGTGCCTGGTGGACTTCATTTGGGTTGAAAGATAAGTGACTACCTACGATACATGTTTGTGTTTAGTGTAGTTTCAGTCTACATGTACTCTATTAGGGGTTTTGAGAGGCTTCAAATGTGATTTAACTTTTCATTTTTGTTACTTGATGTTGTCACCCCTCCCTTGTGTTTTTGCCGGCCTTGTTGATTACTAAATGCCCGACTTTGCTTTGATGATTTTTTTTTAGCTTGTAATGTTAAGTTTTGTCATTTCGGTATGTATATTATCAATAGGAATATCGTCTCAACAGTCAACTTGGACTACAAATTGGATCTTAAAGCCATTGCTCTCCAGGCGCGTAATGCAGAATATAATCCTAAGGTATGTGTGTCTCAGAAAGTTGTCTTGTTAAATTCTGTTTAGCCAAAAAACAATTATCCCTTCACTTTCTTGTTCTGTTACTAATTTTCAGTAGTTGTTCCTTTTCTGTGCAGCGTTTTGCTGCTGTTATTATGAGGATAAGAGAACCAAAAACTACAACGTTAATATTTGCTTCAGGCAAAATGGTAAGCTATTAATTTTGAACTTCTCTTTGTCATTGCTTGCTCCGCTCTGCTTTTCTCATATGGGTGCCAGACCATTAGTCCTTTGAGATTGTTGTCTTGTATTTATCTTAAATGTGTGATCACGTGCTCTCATTACTTCATTGAATCTTAGGAGGTGTAAAACTGTGAACCCTACAATACTGATTTAGTATCTGCTCTGCATTTTTGCTTCATTGGATCTTAGAGGGTTTAGAAGTGCTCTGGGTGTGTCATGTGCAGTATGTAGCTCTCTGTTGTTGGATGTTTTCTCTTAGAGGGCTTCATTGTCATCGACTGCTCGTAATGGTGAATGGTTGGATTGCCACTTCAGGTTTGCACTGGAGCAAAGAGTGAACAACAGTCAAAACTTGTTGCTCTTAAAGTAAGTTTTGGATAGGGAAACATTTATGCGGTTGTGAGTAAAATTCACAAGGCATAGTTAATTATGTGATTTTTGGTCTTTAAGTATGTTGTATCATTCAGAAGCTGGGATTCCCTGCGAAATTCAAGGTATCATTTGTTTTATATCATTTCAACCTTTCAGAGTTATGTTTTATTTCTATTCTATGCTTTATAGTACTAATGGTTGTGTTAATATCTTGCATTTGCTTATTTGCCTGGAGTCTGACTTCCTATCGTCTTTCCTTTTAATAGGATTTTAAAATCCAGAATATTGTTGGATCTTGTGATGTTAAGTTTCATATCCGACTAGAGGGACTTGCGTACTCTCACGGTGCCTTTTCTAGTGTAAGAATTTACTCACTTCGGCTTTCTATTAGCTTTCGACTTCTTTATCTAATTATCATCATGATAAGGTGACACATGTGTTGTCGACTTCAGGACTCGGCACAACTGAAATACCATGTTTACTTTATGTTCATTAAATGTAATATTTTCGAGCCAGAAGTGTTCATGGTATCCTAGAGTTTATGCTTGCCTGCGAGTGCTTAAATTTGTACTAGGATTGGGGTCTTGGTATTCTGATGATATACGTGTGGCTTTCTTTATATGTATATTATATCGGTGCACTTTTTTCTTCTTTTGGGTAGTGTATGGGAGCTTTGGTCTTCTGCTGATGGACCATAAATAAATAGTGTTGGGTAATTGATATTTGACAATTTTGTGTTCATTGAAGAAGCCAACACGTATATGCACATTTCTTCCTCAATTTTGTATCCTTTTGCAGTAGGAGCCATAATTGTTTCCGGGGTTGATATATCGAATGAAGCAGCCAAAGATTGTGTTGCTTATTTTCATGTCAGGCAAGATTGTGCTGAATGGAGCGAGCGAAGGTGAGGTTTCATAGTAATGTTGTTCGTGGTTTTCTTGTCAAGTTTAGTTGGAACCTATAGTTTTATCTTTATTTGTGTTAGATAAATATTTAAGATTGTTACATGCCTATTATATGCAGGTGAGAGAAGAGACCTACACTGCATTCGAGAATATTTATCCAGTGCTTGCAGAGTTCAGGAAGAATCAGCAATGGTAATGAAACTAGTCTCTTTCTTTCAATATTCTCGAGTTGTTCTTCATTGTACTCTTCCCATTGTTTGTCAATGTTGTGAACCTGTAAAAGATTACGGCGATCTTGTTATCCCTTGGTTAAATTTGGAGTTCAGGTAAAGTGATATCACTCATTGACTCCTTGTGCTCCTCTGCTAATTTAATTTAAGTTGTGATTGGTCACACTGCTTGTGTAATGGTGGCAAATAGCAAGAGATCTGTTTTTTTTCTTATAGAGGAGAACAAGATTTTTGAACTAGTTTGAAGGTGGATCTAATGCATCGGCTTGTGTTGTCTATTTGTTCTAAATCCTGGGGTTGACGTTGAAATTTTACTTTATATTGCCAGATTCAAATGAAAAGAAGTTGCTGAAGCTGATATCTAGGTAGGTTGTGCCTTTCATCAAGGAAACTGTAAATAGGTGGGAGGATACACTGCCTGCTGCGGGTGGATGGAAATATGTTTGATGGGGGTGGGCTTAGTTTTTTCCCTTCTTCCCTAGATGATACAGTGCCTGAACATTGCCGTTGGATGATATCACATAAGTATTGATACATAGCTAAATTTTGGATTGACTTGTGTCTTATGATGATTCAGTGTCCTTTCTCTCTTTCTCAAGTCCATTGTGTAGAGAACGGGGTGTCTAGCATGTCTATTGTTCACTTCATTGTATGGACAAAGTTCTAACTGATAACTAGCGTTATTTTACCTTTCAAACATAGTAAAAAAAATACATTGATCCAAAGTTACCAAGGCCATAACCAACTGAGGAAGTTCTTGAATACGTTGTTAACCATGGTCTGGGATTATAGAAGGGATGAGAAACACTTGAAAAATAAATAGCATCTGTATTTAAAGTGAAAGATACTCGTCCCATAGTTAATTCTTGAGAACACATCAAAACTGGAAATCTATCATACAAGTTGAACTTTTTTTGCACTGCTTCGTTGACCCTGGCTAGTCAGAAACTTTTTTTTTAGACAACGGGTAAACGTAAACTACCAACTAAACGGAGGGTAATCACCTTTCCTAGGTTTGACAGCTAATGCCTCAACCTGACTTCTAGGAACTCTCGATATATGACACATAACTAGTGAAGGAGCAATGGTACAAATCTTCTCGCTAATCATCGCAGCATCCCTTTCAATACGCATCCCTCCTCCTAAGCTCAGAAACTATGAACATCCTCAAAATGTTTATCTATGATTCACTCAGTTTCATGATCAGGGAGAGGGCTTTTAATTTGTTGCAATGTTCTTTTCAACTTATAAAGAATAAACTAAAATGAACATAAACTAACTGAACTTAACTTAGGGCCCGTTCGGTATCATGCCCAGTTTTTTGTTTTTGGTTTTCAAACCCATTTTCAAAACGAAAACATGTTCGGCAAGTTTCGTTGCCAATTACGTTTTTTCATTGTTTTTCAAAACTTGCGTTATTTAGCCAACCAAAAAAATTTGGTTTCGTGATTGATGTTTTGGTTTTCATTCCTCAAAGGCCACCACATTAAAACACACAAATGTACAACCCACCCTCACCGTTCATCACAGAAGTTCACAGCCATGTATCACCATTCACAACCTCTAGTGTCTTCCTTGGAATCTACCGTTGCCGACTCGCCGTCACCGCCACCCCCAACTACTACCACCATTCACCTACACAAATAACCACCATCACAACAACCACATCACCATCTGTTGGACAGGTCGGTTGTAGAAAATCACCACCACTATACCACCATCAACAATCACTGCCACCACCAATACCTCCATTGATTTCCCCAACCTGTATGACCAGCAAACTTTGTGCCTATTATCTTATGCTACGAGATGTGGATGTGGTAGTACGACGTTGGGGAGTTGGTGTCATCCATGGTTGTGGCTGGGAGTTGAAATTGAATATGGAGAGAGAAAATGGACTTGGGGCAGTGGGACTTAAAAGGGACGGTGGAGAGGAAATGGAACATTAACGAGCTTTATGTTATTTTTCTTTTTCTTTTTACGGAGCTTAGGTGCAAGCCTGTTAAATCTTGCAACCTTTCATTTCCAAAAATTTGACTTCGAAACTAACAAGTTTTTGCTTTTAATATTTTCAAAACTTAAAACACAAAACGATCCCGAACGACCCCTTAGCTTTTTATTTAATTTGTTTTAAAACACATTTACTTATTTAAAACCTTTTCAATATTGGGTTTTTATGAAACTACTTAGTGCAATGATCTATAAAGAACTATAAATAAATGGATATCGATGCTATAACTTCTGACGATCGAAGAAAACAAGTTGAACTGAACTAAACTGAGTTTTTAGAATTTATATGGGAATTTAGTAGGGACACCCCTTATAAATAGAGTATTTTGTAGCGACACCCCTTATATAATCTTTTTTGTTACAACACCCCTAATATGTATAAAAGGTTGTTTAGATACCCCATAATCTAGATTTTCGAACTAAAATCTGGATAATCTACCCATTATACCCCTCTTCCGTAACACGCACACGAAAATGAAAGCGTTTTTTTTATCTTTTTACTGTTGTAAATTGAAAGAAAGGAAGGAAGATTAAAAAAAATGGATGTAAATAGATACTTTTGGAGAGAAACAAACATATACAGAACGCGAATTCATTCGTGCGCGTGTAACACAAAAGGGGTATAATGGGTAGGTTACCCAGATTTTAGTTCGAAAATCTAGATTTGGGGTGTCTAAACAACATTTTATACATATTAGGGGTGTTGTAACAAAAAAGATTAGATAAGGGGTGTCGCTACAAAGTAATCTATTTATAAGGGGTGTCCCAACAAAATTCCCAATCAATATAGAGAACATGCATAATAATTATTCTCAATGAAGAGAACATGAGTTGGACTCTCACTTACCTTTTTGCCTCTTTTCACACAAGAAAGAAAAAGAAAGAAAAAAAACACAAAAAATTGTAGGTATTATTCATACAAATTTGTCTGAGAAAAAAAAAGGAGGGCCTGGGCCCCTGCGGCACACGTGAGCAACGGGCTGTCCGAAATCTGAAGCCTTTAGCCCTTTACTCATAAGTTAAACTGTAACACTCTGCCAACCCTCGATCTCAACTATAACAACAAATCTCAACCGTTAATTACCCATCTCCTCTTATATATATATAACAAGAGAGAGAATTTGCTGCCCTCTTTCTTCCTGACCGAAACAAATCTAATCACACCCAAACCAAACAAAAAAAAAAAGCGAAAAAACAAATCTAGGGTTTTCTCTTCTTTCCTCTTCACTTTCCTTCATCTTCTCAGGTGCGCCTCACTCTCTCTCTCTCCTTTCAATCCTTCTTATCATGTTTCTGTTCACTGTTTGTTAATCAGATCTGTTGGTTATTTCTGTTTTTATTTGTTGTTCATGGGTCTTTGTTAGATTCGTAAATTGTCTTTGATTAATAATAATTAATAATAAATTTTTCCTTGTAAAATATTTTAAGATCTTGTTTTGTTTTATTTATGTTTTAAGAATTTGTTGTGATTTCAGTTTGTAAATTCAGACCCTGTTAATTAATTAATTAATTAATTAGTTCACTGATTTCAATTTGTGAATTAATGACTTAAGAATTAGTGAATTATTATATATACTAATTTGATTTACTGACTGAATTTAAATAATTTTGTATGGATGATTTTTCAATTAATTTTTTTGGGTAAATGTTTAGTGGAGAAATTTGCTTACTAACGAATTGAATAGTAAGTATGAGTGTGATTTGTTGTTTTTTTAATATTTGTGAAATAGCTAGATTGAGTTAAGTGAAGAAGAGTGAAACTGAAAGGTGGTAAACTTGTTTGTGTTTTTTGTAACTTTTTTTTTGCTGCAGGAAAAATGCCTCATTACGGCGGTGACAGGGACCGTGACCGTCACAGTAGCAGTACCCGCCTCTACGTTGGGCACTTGTCTTCAAGGACCAGGACTCATGATTTGGAGGATGTTTTTAGTAGATATGGAAGGTATGAAATCTTTTTTTCAATCTTTTTACTTATCAGATGTGTTTGCGTGTGTCTGTCGGAGTTGGGGGGGGTCGGTTGTGGAGGCAAAAGATGTTTAGTTTAGTCGTTTGTCTGCCCCCTGCAGTGGATTGATTGGTTTGGTTGTGTTGATAGTTAGTTGGCTAACTTCACTTGCTTCAACCGCTGATCAGACTGTTAAGTGTACCCTAGATGGAGTATCACCATTTTGATAGTACCATCGGAGAACTATCTTGATAAGAAGGTCAGGGGAAAGGAGCTCCTTTGAATTCCCCTTCTCCATTTTCCTTTGTGTAAAGTATTGTTCATTATGAAAGTATGTGAAAGAATGTTGCAACCCTCCATGTGTCTCGTGTGGCTTAACTTGAATGTCTTGTTGAAGGTTTCTAGGCTTTTGCCTAGCCTGGTGGTCTATGGTGAGAGGTTGCCCTTGATGGAATTGGTGGCTATTCTTGCAATGTATAGGGGACTGTGGCGATTCTTTCTATAGTTTAATGCGTGTTTTTATGGAATTGGCAACACTCTTCAAAGTGGTGTTTAGTTCATCCGTGAGGGGCAAGATGTCGACCCTTCGTTAATTTTGTCCTGATGGCCTTACTGTTTATGGAACCCGTTTACGCAGAGTACAAGACGTGGATATGAAGCGCGATTATGCCTTTGTTGTACGTATACTCCTCTTCTTATACTTCCGACTTTATTTCTTGTGTTCCTTTTTTCCTGGCAGCGTGCTATTATTGCTTTTCCTTAACCATATATGAGTCTGCTTTCCTTGTTGTTTCTCACATGTTTGCCACAGGAATATAGGGATCCTCGTGATGCAGAGGATGCCAAATATGGCTTAGATGGGCGAGATGTAGATGGTAGTCGAATCATTGTGGAGTTTGCAAGAGGGGTATGTTATCCTGCTTTTCTTAATTCTTAGTTTTTATTTTACGTATTGGTTAATGTGATGAATGAAATGAGATATGTACAATGTTTGTTTGAGTTGCATATTGTGATGTTTCTGGTTTTGTAATAGGATCGACTTTTTCGTGGTGCTAATAGTTGATTTAGTGAATTGAATTCTTGATTCTCTTAGAGGTCTTGTCCTGCCAGACAGGTTGCTGATGTCATTCTAGACACTTTTCAATTCGATAGTGTTTACTTTTTATCCACTATATTATTCTCAAACTTTTTGCATTTGAATTTTCTTGTAGGGACCTCGCGGCCCAGGTGGTTCTCGGGATGCCCGTGACTCCCGCGACTTCGGTAGAGGCCCTCCCCCAGGAGCTGGGAGGTGCTTCAACTGTGGAATTGATGGTCATTGGGCTCGGGAATGCAAAGCAGGTGACTGGAAGAACAAATGTTATCGTTGTGGAGAGCGTGGGCATATTGAAAGGAATTGCCAAAACAGTCCTAAAAAAGTTAGGTGGGTTTTCATTTTTGCTCTACTTGAATTTTTGGTATTTGGATTTATTGTTGGCTTACATCTGCCCTTAATGTGCTGCACCACAAGGTTTCCCTGATAGATCTTTTAGTGCACCATCAGGCCAAATGAGTATATCACCCCTGAGTTGAAGTTGTAGGGATATAGGATATTCCTCTTTCTTGACAGACCTAAGTTGGAAAGGTTAATGTGCTTTCTAAGAAGCAACTTTACCGAAAGGGGAGGGGGTGTAGAAGTCGAAAATTCTGATTGGAAAACTTGACCCTAGGTTTTTCTTGAGAACTAAGCGTGTGAGATTGAGATATCGGGTTCTCTTTGTATTTGTTAGTCACTAATCTTGCAGTTCACTTCCTGTAGACGCGGTCGGAGTTACTCACGCTCAGTGTCACCTCGTCGCCGTTCTCCGTCACCACGTCGCGGTAGAAGCAAGAGCCCCAGTTTCAGCAGAAGCCGCAGCTACAGGTTTGTGTTTTACTAGATATTCATGTCATCAGATATTTGATGTGGGATTTGGCTGCACATAATGTTTTTTTACGAGTAGTTTCTTTCCTATTGCTATATTTTGTTCAACTCTTGATGCATGGAAGCTGATATACTCCTGTTCTGGTAGCACTCAGCAGTTTTCCAGTGGTGGTACACTCATATTTTCTGCGTTCTGAACTGTCAAAATGCTTTGAGATTTTCTGTTTGTTTGTTTCTTTACATTTTTGTCTTTACATGCTAGTTGTCTTGTTTTCACTTGTTTGTAACATATGTTTGCTCTTTGTGCAGTCGATCTAGATCGCCAGTGAAAAGAGACAGGGCTGTTGAGCGTGTCGACAGGTCGAGGAGTCCTCGCCCAAGCAGAAGTCCCAAACGTCAGAGAGGTTCCCCTGTATCATCAAGAGGCAGGAAGCACAGTCTGTCCCCTGATGAGAGGGAGCCAAGAGGCAGAGGTAGTCTTTCTCCTGCTGATGCTAGGCAAGCTAATGGCTCTGATTATGGTGGCAGCCCAAGGGCAAAGAGCAGAAGTCCCATGGATGATGAACCTGAGAAAGGTAGCCCCAGGAATGGAGATGCTCGAAGCCCCTACGAGGAAAATGGGCGAGATCGAAGTGCTAGTCCTGATGCTAGAAATGGCAATGGGAGGGAAGATGATGATGACTATCAGGGCTCTCCCCGAGGAAGTGAATGATCATAATGTACTTGCCTGTTTGTTCACAATTTTAGGGATAATTTTTGCAAGAATGAAATCTTTTTAATGACAGAATGACAGTGCTGTTGGTATTGTATTAAAAAGTTTTTCCTTGTGTTGCGATCTACAGCTTCCTATTTCCATAAGAATTAAAGCATTGAGCTGACTTGTTGACGGCTTTGGAGCTCGCAGAATTATTCAAGTTTTTGTCGTGACGAATAGAACTGTGATCATCTTGTATTACGTTGCTAAGTGCTGAATACACTGCGTAGGAACACAATAAAAGTCTACTTAAACGAGATGCTAATATGATGCTTGTCGCCCGCATTACTGTGAGATCTGCGCATCATTTAGTTGTTATGACTATCTAAAATTAATGTAACTTATATAATTTAATAACAAAATAACAAAATAATTTAATACGCGAATAGCGTCCAAGTGTGCAACTTATATACGTTAAAATCCATGTGGAAGTAGTGTGAAACACAAAGACGGCATTGCTATTCAACTGTTCTGTTCATGCAACATAGGTGGGACTATTTCTCAAGAAACAGAGCATATGATCAAATTTTGGAAAGCTCACTAGTCACTACGACGGATAATTGGACAAGTTTTTGCTCACCAAAATAAATAAAAAACATCGTGGGTATAAATGTATAATGGCAAATGTTGCTCCATTATCCCTCCGGATTTAGCATATAGCGATTGGTGCTTGACGTGCCTAGATCCTAGATTCTCTCGAGAGGACCTGGGATTGTAGTGGAAAGCAACTGAAAAGGTTGCCAGCAGACACAGTTGCTTCATACATCTTTTGAAGCAGAAGAAAATGCTTATGAGTTATGACAGACTGTCAAGTTAAATTGCGACAACTCCTTTGGTTGTAAAGGTGTGCAACTATGTACCCTACTGCAGCTTCAACGACAGCATTAATAGAAGATAGCAACTAAAAAAATTCAATTGAACTACGACGTATGATTAACAAAGAAATAACTGATCAATCAAATTGTCTTTCAGCTATGTACATGTTGTAGCTGCCGATGCCATGGATCACAGCAAAGAAAAGACTGAAACGCAGAAGTGTACATTGTTTTTGTTTTTTATACAATCTATTAGTGTAACACTATGAAATAAATGCCTTGGCAAGTTGAGTATAATTGCAGGTTACACCTGTCCTAGGACAAGTAATAGTACCATCGTTGTTACGAGCCATTTCCTCCAGGGCCTGCAAACGTAGAAAAAGGAAGAAAATTAGAGTTGCTGAACTAAAACTACATGAAGAAATGTTGGAAGTATCGACACCATACAAACCTTGGTGCTGTACACATAGCCATTGGGTAACACCATTGGCGGGTTTTCTGTATCCATCAACTCCTTTGTTATGAAGCAGACAAGCTTTGAATGATGCTGCTTCGAGAATGGCAGAGAAGAAGCAAGATTGCGGAAGCTTTCCTGGGACAGTGGATCAGCTTTTGGGCAAGCATCCTCATAACAGAATCTAAACAAGGTCAAGGCACAAAATAGAATCCAAATGCAGGATATATGTGATCTCTTCAGGCTATTAGAAGAATGTGCTCAATATTCACTAGAAAACCATCCAAACGACATGCCATTCTAACAGCAGCAAACCTGAACCCTAAGGAATGATACCACCATGAAGAACAGACAATAAGGCTACATACATCTCACGTGAATATTATTCTCTTGAATAAACCAGCCTGATGATGGAAAATATCTATCTGAAACTTATTCAACAAACTGTTTGGGATTTCACATGTAAAACACAAGTCACTCTAGTTTTGAGTTTTTGGTGTTGTTCAAAACCCAAACATTCATAAAGACATCACATGAAAGCAATAGTAGATACTACAAATGAATAACTCAAACACAGAGCGGCTTAGCAAGTGAATTTTGAAGTAGAATCGTAATCACAAGTAGAATCTCTTAGCAGTGTATCATCAAGGGCAAGAGTTTGAGCACTAAACCAGGTAGTTCATTTTGGCACGCTGTGTGTAAGTTCAAAATTATAGACAATAGAAACCAGCGATAGTCAGTAAAGAAGACAACCTGAATAGAAAGAAGAAAAAAGAGCATAAGCAGTAAACCAAAAGTGAGAAGCCTATGAAAGCTTACATAAGGCGGTCCTTCCCTCACATTGTCACTCACAGGAAACTCTTAATTTGTTTCTCTCTATAAGACTCCTAGCACTTACACATTGGAGCATCACTTTATCTAACTCACATCACACTCCTCACACGTCAGCAGCTAACCATTGTACTGAATTGACTTGAATGAAACATGAGTCGCGGCAAGAGGGATAAAAAACCAGGCTGTACACCTCTAAGAAGACGGGCGTTCCTTCAAAAAAAAAACACAGTAGATACGACAAATAGGCAGCCGATTCAGTCTCCCAAAGATGCTAGCAGAAACAAAAACAAAATAAAAATAAAAAACTCAAAAGTGGCACAGGCTGCCCAGTAGACACATCAACACGCAATGTCAATTCCAACCGCCCCTCATTAGTGCATAAAGACCCACCCAGAATTTAGCAACTAAAGCACCATTTGTCAAAAAGGAAAAAAAGAAACAATGAATCAGAATTTATCTGGATATACAGGGAAGGAAAAGACAGAAACATAGAAGCAAATTATAGAAAACACAAGTAGGAAATAAGGATGTCTCAGAAAAAAGGATACGGAGTTTTCAAAGCTGATAAACCAGCCTGCAAATAAATATTTAGCAGTGGTTCAAGGGTCATGCCATACAACCTACAGAATTCCTGCTTGAATTCATCCACCAGGCAGTCCCACTGTTTTGCATCAAAAAGAACCTGGAAATCGCATATGGAATACGTATTAGCCATTAATAAATGTCACTAAATGAGTACACATAATAAAAAAAACTCGAGAAATGTAGAAATAAAGATAAGAGTGCTAATTCAAGAACAACAGTTACCAGCACGAAAAAGAAAAATTTAGGAAAAAGTTGAGAAGTTTCACAACTTTGTTTCCTAATGTGATGTTATTAACGTGTCAGTGGTTCTGCATATGTGCTGACATTAACCAACAAGTAATAGATACAAACTCCAAGTTACCAAAAGACATCATGGACCACATTTACAATGGACTTCAGAAAATTGAAATGCACGAGATATGTTTAGAAATTGCCATGGACCACATTTCATTAAGAGCACGAGCGCACAAATAAACACACAATATACAAGAGCGTGTACACAGAAGTCACAGACAGACAGCAGTACGGCATACAAAAAAGTGCTCACACATGCCGGCTGCCGCACATGAATGCGCGCAAAAAGAAAGCCTTGCTACAAGGAATGGTGAGCAACTCAAAGAAATTGTTACAGCGGTTATCATAGGTATCTATAATTCTTCCATAGGGCAAAATTAAGAAAGTAGCTAGAGTGACTTTTTTTTTATTTCCAATACTCTTGGTACCCATTCTTAATATTTACTCCATAATCTTTTACTGAAGAAGTGCAAAACTCAAATGCTAATCGGTTACTTATGGTTTTTTATTTTTTTTGAGATTTTTTTTTTGATAGAAAAATAAATTTTATAAATCAAAGACAAAAGAGAACCCAAGGACGATGTCCTCTAGTCTCATAATAATTACAAAGAGTGGCCGTTAAGTATATCTTAACCCTTTCGACTAGGCCGATCCAACTTGCACCGGGTCAGACTAAGGGGTAAAGAGCACCCCGTTAAGTAGTGTCTCAAATCCATTCACAAGAGTTGAACTCGAAACTTACTTAAGGATTGCGAGTGCCAAACCACTCACACCAACCACTTGGTTGATAGTTACTTATGCATCTGCTGTTGTCAATGTAAAAGGATTACCCCCCCCCCCCCCTACAAAGAGTAACTGGCAGAGAAT